>JAUUDZ010412497.1:0-14995 GCA_032361705.1 Panulirus versicolor | reverse complement strand
AGAGAGAGAGAGAGAGAGAGAGAGAGAGAGAGAGAGAGAGAGAGAGAGAGAGAGAGAGAGAGAGAGAGAGATCACAGAAAACGAGGGACTCTGCATCAGAACCCTCTTGCTGGAAGTTTAGGCAACTGTTGAGATCATTATTATAATATCCATTACCGTGAGGATAATTCAACCTGTCAGACGACTATCATGGCTGCTGGTGCCGGGAGGATTAGATCGCGTTTCTCTACCATCATCACTTTGTTACTAGACAGGTGAACTCGTGAGGTCAGCATGAGAGCAATAGAGTTCATCTCTCTATAAGTGAACAGTCCTAATAAATAAAGCAATATTTCGCAGTGTTATTACGTATATTTTTCATGACCATGTGCAGCTATGAAAGTGAATAGGTAGAATTATTTTCAAATAGGAAGAAAAAATTCTTTCACAGTCTCCAGGTGAGGCGAAAGCAGTGCGCGGACTTGGGAGTCCAGTATCTAGACAGACATATACCTTCGTACATTACGAAAGTTAACATACACAATGATTTTTCGATTTATGAAAATGACTCATTTATGGGACTGATGCTTTGGTGAACAAGTCTCTTTCTCGCTGAACACCTAAAAGCAGTTATTGTACGTATGTCTGTGGAATATATTAAGGTCAGAAGTCTTTAGCTTTGCTCCTCTCAATAAAAGCCAACCTCCTGCATCAGGGTCCTCCAGCCTCACCACACCAACCTCCTGCATCAGGCTCCTCCAGCCTCACCACACCAACCTCCCGCATCAGGTCCTCCAGCCTCACCACACCAACCTTCTGCATCAGGCTCCTCCAGCCTCACCACACCAACCTCCTGCATCAGGTCCTCCAGCCTCACCACACTAACCTCCTGCATCAGGCTCCTCCAGCCTCACCACACCAACGTCCTGCATCAGGTCCTGCAGTCTCACAAGACCAGCCTCTCACATCAGGCTCCTCCAACCTCACAAGACCAGCATCCCGCATCAGGCTCCTCCAGCATCACAAGACCAACCTCTCACATCGGAGTCCTCCAGCCTCAAAAGACCAGCATCCCGCATCAAACTCCTCCAACTTAACCAAACCAATCTCCCGCATCAGGCTCTTCCAGCCTCACCAGACCAGCATCTCACAGCAGACTCCTAAACCTCACTAGACCAACCTCTCACATCAGGCTCCTCCTCCAATTTTCTTCTGGTAGGCTTTCTTCCATCTTTTTCTTCTTCGTCATGTATTTTCCCTTCATTCTTTTCTTTTTTCCTCTATATCATTCATTTTGTGGTGTCCTCCACACACTTTCAGCATGGCCATAAACTCTCTATGCCTATTCTTTCTTTATTCATATCCACTATTGTATACCCCAACTTCTATATTTATGTTTTCGCCTTTTTTCTTTCTCGATTTTAATGCGTTTCAAACTTTCACTAAGCAGCTTCACTCATAACCTGACTCGCATAACACCTTATATCTCCACGGCAAATCATGATACCCATAATCCAGAAGATTCTCATACTACTTTCATCATTTCCTTCCATTTTAGTAGCCTTCGCTAACTTTCTGAGATATATTCGAATATTCTATGCCGCCTCTGAGCTATTTACAGACTGTCCCTCATTCCATACTGCTGTACCACAGTAGATCCCTTCCCTCGTTCCCTCCAGGTGTAAGACAGTAGATCCCTTCCATCGTTCCTTCCTGTTGTAACACAGAAGATCCCTTCCCTCGTTCCATTCTTGAGTAAAACAGTATATACCTTCCCTTGCTCTCTCCTGGTGTAAGACATTAGATCCCTTCCCTCTTTCTCCAGGTGTAAGACAGTACATCCTTTCGTTCGTTCCTTCCTGCTGTAACTTGTTACATCCCTTCGCTTCTTCCCTCCTGGAGCAAGACTTTAGCTCCCTTCCCTCGTTAGCTCCTGCTGTAAGACAGTAGCAGTAGTTCCCTTCCCTCGTTCCCACTAGGTGTAAGAGAGAAGATCCCCTCCCTTATTCCCTCCTGGTGTAAAACACCATATCCCTTTTCTCGTTCCTTCCAGGTGTAAGACAGTAGATCCCTTCCCCCAGTCTCTCCAGGTGTAAGACAGTAGCTCACTTCTCTTGTTCCCTCCTGGTGTTAGACATTAGATTCCTTCCCTCGTTTCCTTCTGGTGTAACACACTAAATCTCTTCTCTCGTTCCATCCTGGCTTATGACAATAGATCCCTTCCGTCATTCCCTCCTAGTGTAAGACATTAGATTCCTTTCCTCATTCAGCTTCTGATGCAAGACAGTTGATCCGTTCTCTCGTTTCCTTCTGGTGTAAGGCATGAGACACATTCCTTTGTTCCCTCCAGATGTAAGACAGTACATCCCTTCCCTCGTTTCTTTCTGATGTGTGATATTTGATCCCTTCACTCGTTCCCTCTTGCTGCAAGACAGTAGATTCCTTCCCTCGTTTCGTTCTGTTGAATGACAATATATCTCTTATCTCGTTCCCTTCTACTGTAATACAGTAAATAACTTCCCTCGTTCCCTTATGCTGCAAGATAGTAGATCGCTTCCCTCGTTCCCTCCTGGTGTAAGACAGTAGATCCCCTCATTGCCTCCTGGTGAAAGGCATTAGATCCCTTCCCTCATTCCATCCTGATGCAAGACATTAGACAACTTCCCAGGTTCCCTCCTGGTGTAATAGAGTAGATCCCTTTCCAATATTCCTTCTGAAGTAAGAGAGCAAATCCATTCTCTCGTTTCACCTTGGTGTAAGACATTAGATCCCTTCCCTCGTCTCCTCCTGGTGTTAGACAGTAGATTCTTTCCCTCGCCCCTTGCTGCTGTTGGACAGAATATCCATTCTATCGTTCTATCCAGGTGCAAGACAGTAGATCCCTTCTCTCCTTTGCGGCAATTGGAAGACAGAAGATCCCTTCCCTCGTTCCCACTAGGTGTAAGACAGAAGATCCCTTCCCTCGATCCCTCCTTTCGTAAAACACCATATCCCTTCTCTCGTTCCTTCCATGTGTAAGACAGTAGATGCATTCCTGCATTCTCTCCTGGTGGAAGACAGAAGATCCCTTCCCTCGTTCCTTCCTGCAATAAAACAGTATGGCCCTTCCCTCGTTCCCTCCTAATGTAAGACAGTAGATCACTTCTCTCGTTTCCTTCTGGTGTAAAACATTATATTCCTTCCCTTGTACCCTTACGGTGTAAGAAAGTAGATCCCTTCCCCAAGTCTCTCCAGGTGTAAGACAGTGGATCAATTCCCTTGTTCCCTCCTGGTGTTAGACATTAGATTCCTTCCCTCGTTCCCTCCTGGTGTAAGACGGTATATCTCTTCTCTCGTTCCATCCTGGTTTATGACGCTAAATCCCTTCCGTCATTCCCTCTTGGTATAAGACATTAGATCCATTTCCTCATTTCTCTTCTGATGTAAGACAGTTGATCCATTCTCTCGTTTCCTTCTGGTGTAAGGCGGTAGATAAATACCTTTGCTCCCTCTAGATGTAAGACAGTAGATCCCTTCCCATGTGTCTTTCTTATGTAAGATATTAGATCTCTTCACTCGTTCCCTCCTGCTGCAAGACAGTAGATTCCTTCCCTCGTTTTCTTCTGTTGTATGACCATATATCCCTTATCTCGTTCTGTTCTACTGTAAGACAGTAGATGATTTCCCTCGTTCCCTCATGCTGTAGCTCCCTTTAATCGTTTCCTCTAGGTGTAAGAAAGTAGATCCCTTTTCAAGATTCCTTCTGCAGAAAGACAGCAAATCCATTCGTTCGTTTCACCCTGGTGTAAGACATTAGATCCCTTCCCTCGTCTCCTCCTGGTGTAAGACAGATTCCTTCTCTCGCTCCCTGTTGCTGTGGGATAGTATAGCCATTCTATCGTTCTATCCAGGTGCAAGACAGTAAATCCCTTCCCTCCTTTGATCCTATTAGAAGACAGTAGATCCCTTCCCTCGTTCCCACTAGGTGTAAGACAGAAGATCCCTTCACTCGTTCCCTCCTATTGTAAAACACCATATCCCTTCTCTCGTTCTTTCCAGGTGTAATACAGTAAATGCCTTCCCGCATTATCTCCTGGTGTAAGACAGTAGACCACTTCCCTCGTTCCTTCCTGCAACAAGACAATATGGCCCTTCCCTCGTTCCCTCCTGATATAAGACAGTAGATCACTTCTCTCGTTTCCTTCTGGTGTAAAATATTATATCCCTTCCATTGTACCTTTCCGGTGTAAGACAGTAGATCCTTCCCCCTGCCTCTCCTGGTGTAAGACAGTAGATCCCTTCTCTTGTTCCCTCCTGGTGTAAGACATTAGATCTCTTTCCTCATTTCCCTTCTGATGTAAGACAGTTGATCCGTTCTCTCGTTTCCTTCTGGTGTAAGGCTAATGCCTTACACCTTTGCTCCCTCTAGATGTAAGACAGTAGATCCCTTCCCACGTTTCTTTCTTATGTAAGATATTAGATCCCTTCACTCGTTCCCTCCTGCTGCAAGACAGTAGATTCCTTCCCTCGTTTTCTTCTGTTGTATGACCATATACCCCTTATCTCGTTCTGTTCTACTGTAAGACAGTAGATAACTTCCCTCGTTCCCTCATGCTGTAAGATAGTAGGTCGCTTCCCTCGTTCCCTTCTGGCGTAAAACATTACATGTCTTCCTTCATTCCCTCTTCGTGTAAGACAGTAGATCCCTTCCCTCATTGCCTCCTGGTGTAAGACAGTAGGTCCCTTCCCTCGTTCCCTCTAGGTGCAAGACAGAAGATCCCTTCCCTCGTTCCCTCCTGGTGTAAGACAGTAAGTCCTTTCCCTCGTTCCATCTAGGTGTAAGACAGAAGATCCCTTCCTTCGTTCCTTTCTGGCGTAAAACATTACATCCCTTCCCTCATTGCCTTCTAGTGTAGGACAGTAGATCCCATTCCTCATTCCCTCTAGGTGTAAGTCAGAAGATCCCTTCCCTCGTTCCCTTCTGGCGTAAGACATTACATCATTCCCTCATTCCCTCCTGGTAGAGAGATCCCTTCCAAGATTCCCTTCTGGTGTAAGAGAGTAGATGCCTTTTCAAGATTCCTTTTGCAGTAAGACAGGTAATCCATTCCCTCGTTTCACCTTGATGTAAGACAGTAGATTCCTTCCCTCGACCCCCGGCTGCTGTGTGGCAGTATACCCATTCTATCGTTCTATCCATGTGCAAGACAATAGATCCCTTTCCTCCTTTGCTCCAATTGGGAGATAGTAGATCCCTTCTCTCGTTCCCACTCGGTGTAAGGCAGAAGATCCCTTCCCTCGTTCCCTTCTGGTGTAAAACACCATATCCCTTCTCTCGTTCCTTCCAGATGTAAGACAGTAGATGCCTTCCCGCAATCTCTTCTGGTGTAAGACAGTAGACCCTTTCCCTCGTCCCTTCCTGCGATAAGGCAGTATGTCCCTTCCCTCGTTCCCTCCCGATGTAAGATAGTAGATCCCTTCCCTCATTCCCTCCTGGTGTAAGGAATTCGATCCCTTCCCGCATTCCCTCCTGATGCAAGACATTAAATTTCCCAGGTTCCCTCCTGTTGTAAGAGAGTAGATCCTTTTCCAAGATTCCTTCTGTAGCAAGATAGCAAATCCACTCCCTCGTCTCACCCTGGTGTAAGACATTAGATCCCTTCCCTCGTCCCATCCTGGTGTAACACAGTAGATTTCTTCCCTTGCCCCATGTTGCTGTGTGACAGCATATATATTCTATCATTCTATCCAGGTGCAAAACAGTAGATCCCCTCCCTCCTTTGCTACTATCAGAAGACAGATACTTTCCCTCGTTCCCACTCGGTGTAAGACAGAAGATCCCTTCCCTCGTTCCCTCCTATTGTAAAACACCATATCCCTTCTCTCGTTCTTTCCAGGTGTAATACAGTAAATGCCTTCCCGCATTATCTCCTGGTGTAAGACAGTAGACCCCTTCCCTCGTTCCTTCCCGCAACAAGACAGTATTGCCCTTCCCTCGTTCCCTCCTGATATAAGACAGTAAATCACTTCTCCCGTTCCTTTAGGTGTAAAACATTATATCCTTTCCATTGTACCCTTCCGGTGTAAGACAGTAGATCCCTTCCCCCAGTCTCTGCTGGTGTAAGACGGTAATTCCCTTCCCTTGTTCCCTCCTGGTATTAGACATTAGATTCCTTCCCTCGTTCCCTCCTGGTGTAAGACAGTCAATCTCTTCTCTCGTTCCATCCTGGTTTATGACGCTAAATCCCTTCGATCATTCCCTCCTGGTGTAAGGCATTAGGTCCCTTTCCTCATTTCCCTTCTGGAGTAAGACAGTTGATCCATTCTCTCGTTTCCTTCTGGGGCAAGGCATTAAATAAATACCTTTGTTCCCTCCAGATGTAAGACAGTAGATCCCTTCCCTCGTTTCTTTCTGGTGTAAGATATTTGATCCCTTCACTCGTTCCCTTCTGCTGCAAGACAGTAGATTTCTTCCCTCGTTTCGTTCTGTTGTATTGTATAACAATATATTCCTAATCTCGTTTCTTTCTACTGTAAGACTAAATAAATTCCCTCGTTCTCTCATGCTGTAAGATAGTAGATCGATTCCCTCGTCCCCTTCTGGCGTAAAACATTGCATCTCTTCCCTCGTTCCCTCCTGATGTAAGACAGTAGATCCTTTCCCTCATTGCCTCCTGGTGTAAGATAGTCGATCATCTCCCATGTTCCCTCTAGGAGTGAGACAGAAGATCCCTTCCTTCGTTCCCTCCTGGCGTAAAACATTACATCCCTTCCATCGTTCTCTACTGGTGTAAGACAGTAGATCCCTTCCTTCATTGTCTCCTGGAGTAAGATAGTCAATCCTTTCCCTTGTTCCCTCTAGGTGTAAGACAGAAGATCCCTTTCTACCTTGCCTCCCGATGTAGAAATTTACATCCCTTCTCTCGTTCCCTCCTGGTGTAAGACAGTAGATCCCTTCCTTCATTGTCTCCTCGAGTAAGATATTCGATCCTTTCCCTTATTCCCACTAGATGTAAGACAGAAGATCTCTTCCTTCGTTCCCTTCTGGCGTAGAACATTGCATCCCTTCCCTCGTTCCCTCCTGGTGTAAGACAGCAGATCCCTTCCCTCATTCCCTCCTAGTGTAAAGCAATAGATCTCTTCCCTCGTTCCCTCCTGATGCAAGACATTAGATCCCTTCCCAGGTTCCCTCCTGGTGTACGAGAGTAGATCCCTTTCCAAGATTTCATCTGTAGTAAGATATGAAATCCATTCCCTCGTTTCACCCTGGTGTAAGACATTAGACCCCTTCCCTCGTCCCATCCAGGTGTAAAACAGTAGATTCCTTCCCTCGTACCCTGCTGCTGTGGGACAGTATATCCATTCTATCGTTCTATCCAAGTGTAAGACAGTAGATCCATTCCCTCCTTTGCTCCCATAGGAGGACAGGAGATCCCTTCCCTCGTTCCCTCCAAGTGTAGGACATTAGATTCCTTCCTTCCTTCCTTCCTGATTTAAGACAGTAGATTCCTTCCGGTATTTCTTTCTGGTGTAAGACAGTAGATCCCTTCTTTCGTTCTTTCCTGGTGTAAGACAGTAGATCCCCTCCCTCGTTCCCTCCTAGTGTAGGACATTAGATTCCTTCCTTCTTTCCTTCCTGATGTAAGACAGTAGATCCCTTGTCTCGTTCCCTCCTGCTGTAAAAGGGTAGATCCCTTCCTTCGTTCCCTCCAGCCGTAAGACAGCATATCCGTTACCTCGTTTCCTCCTCATGTAAGACAGTAGATCCCTTCCTTCGTTCTTTTCTGGTGTTAGACATTAGATCCCTTCCAACGTTTCCTCCTTACGCAAGACATTAGATCCCTTTCCTCACTTCCCTCCTAATGTGAGACAGTAGATCCTTTCTATCGTTTTCTTCAGCTATAAGATATTAGATCCCTTCCCTCGTTCTTTGCAGGTGTAAGACAGTAGATCTCTTACCTCGTATCTTTCTGGTGTAACATATTAGATCCCTTCACTCGTTTCCTCCTGCTGGAACACTAGATTCCTTCCCTCGTTTCGTTCTGCTGTATGACAGTATATCCCTTCTCTCGTTTCCTTCTGCTTTAAGATAGTTGATCGCTTCCCTCGTTACCTCCTGTTGTAAGACATCAGATTCCTTTCATCATTCCCTTTTAGTGTAAGAAAGTATATCCTTTCCCACGTTCCCTCCTTGTGTAAGACAGTTGATCCCCTCCCTCGTTCCCTTTTGATGTAAGGTAACAGATCCCATCCCTCGCTCCCTCCTGTTATAAGATAGTAAATCCTTTCCCTCGTTCTCTCCTGGCGTAAAACATTAGATCCCTTCCCTCCCTCGTTCACTCCTGATGCAAGACAGTAGATCCTTTCCTTCGTTCCCTTCAGGTGTAGGACATTAGATCCCTTCCCAGGTTCCTTCCTGGTGTAAGACAGCAGATCCCTTTTAAAGTTTCCTTCTGCTGTAAAACCCCAATCACTCCCCTCGCTCTCTCCTAGTGTAAGACATTAGATCCCTTCCCTCGTTCCCTCCTGGTGTAAGACACTAGATCCCTTCCCTAGTTCCCTCCTGGTTAAATCCCTTCCCGTGTTCCTCCCTGATGTATAAGAGTAGATCCCTTCCCTCTCTCCCTATTGTTTTCTCCATGTGCAGGACAGTAGTTCCCTTCCCTCTTTTGTTCCAACTGGAAGACATTCAATCTTTTCCCTCATTGCCTCCTGATGTAAGACAGTATATCCCATCTCTCATTTCCTTCTTTTATAAGACATTAGTTCACTTTCCGCGTTCCCTCTTGATGTAAGAAAGAAGACCCCTTCCCTCGAGCTCTCTTGGTATATGATATCAGATCCCTTCTCTCGTTCCTTCGTGCTGTAAGACATTAGATCCCTTCCCTCGTTCTCTCCTGGTGTAAGATAGTTCACTTCTCTCGTTCTGTCCTGCTGTGAGACAGCAGATCCATTGTCTCGTTCCTTCGTGCTGTAAGACAGTAGATCCCTTCCCTCGTGCTCTCCTGATGTAATGCAGTAGATTCCTTCTCTCATTCCCTTCTGTTGTTAGACAGTAGATCCCTTCTCTTCTTCCCTCCAGGTAGATCCCTTCCCTCGTTTCTTTTTGGTGTAATCCATAAGATCCCTTCCTTCGTTCCCTCGTTTCGTTCTGCTCTAAGACAGTAGATCCCTTCCCTCCTTTCCTCTTAATGTAAGACTATAGACCCCTTCCCTCGTTCCCTCCTTGTTTGAGAGAGCAGATCCATTCCATCCTTCCCTCCCGGTGTTAGTCATTAGATCACTCTCGTTGTTCCCTCCTGATGTAAGACAGTAGATTCCTTACCTCGTTCCTTCCTGATGTAAGACATTAAATCCCTTCCCTCTGTTGTAACACAATACATCTCTTCCCTGGTTCTCTGTTGGTATATAATAGTAGATTCCTTCTCTCGTTCCCTCCTAATGTAAGACAGTAGATCCCTTCCCTCGACCTTTCTGATGTAAGGCAGTGGATCCCTTCCCTCGTTCCTTCCAGGTGTAAGACAGTAGATCCCTTCCCTCGACTCTCCTGCTGTAAGACAGTAGATTCCTTCCCTCGTTCCTTCCTAGTGTAAGACGGTAGATCCCTTTCTTCGTTCCCTCCTGGTGTAAGGCAGTAGATCCCTTCTTTCCTTCCCTCTTGCTTTAAGACATCATATCCCATGTATCGTTCTTTCCTGCTGTAAGACAGTAGATCCCTTCCATTGTTATTTTCTGCTGTAAGACAGTGGATCCTTTCTCTCTTTCCTTCCTGCTGCAAGACAGTAGATCCCTTCCTTCGTTTTCTCCAGGTGTAAGACAATAGATCCCATTCCTCGATACCTCCTGGTGTTAGACATTAGATTCTATTTCCTTACAGATGTAAGACAGTAAATCTCTTCCCTCATTCCTTCCTGGTGTTAGACAATAGATCACTTCCATCGTTCCCTCCTGATGTAAGACATTAGATCCCCTCCTTCGTTCCTTCCGGGTTCCCTCCTGCTGTAAGACAGAAGATCCCCTTTATCGTTCTCTCCTGCTATAAGAAAGTAGATCCCTTCCCTCATTCCTTCCTGCTGTAAGACAGTATATCGCTTCACTCGTTCATTCTTGGTGCAAAACAGTAGATCCCTTCCCTCGTTCCCTCCTGGTGTAAGTCAGCAGATCCCTTCTTTCGTTCTTTCCTGGTGTAATACAGTAGATCCCTTGTCTCGTTCCCTCCTTCTGTAAGAGAGTAGATCACTTCCCTCGTTCCCTCCATGTGTGAGGTAGTAGATTCCTTTGCTCATTTCCTCCTATTGTAAGACAGTAGATCCCTTCCCTCGTTCCGTTCTGGTGTAAGACAGTAGATCTCTTCCCTCGTTTCCTCCTGGTGTAAGACAGCAGATCCCTTCTCACGTTCCTTCCTGCTGCAAGACAGTATATCCCTTCTATCTCCTGCTGTAAGACATTAGATTCCTTCCCTCATTCCTTCTTGATGTAAGACAGTAGATCCCTTCCCTCGTTTCCTCCGTTTGTAAGACAGTGGATCCCTTCCCTCGTTCCCTCCTGGTGTAAGACAGTAGAACCCTTCCCTCATTTCCTCTTGGTGTAAGTTTGTAGATTCCTTACCTCTTTCCTTCCTGGTGTAAGACAGCAGATCCCTTTCTAAGTTTCCATTTGCTGTATGACAACAATCCCTTCCCTGGTTCTCTCCCGGTGTAAGACATTAGATCTAAGACATTAGATCCCTTCCCTCATCCTCCTTTTGGTGTAAGACATTAGATCCCCTCCCTAGTTCCCTCCTGGTGTAAGAGAGTAGATCCCTTCCTCTCTCCCTATTGTTCCCTCCTCATGCTGTACAGTACATCCTTTCCCTCTTTTGCTCTTTTTGAGACAATAGATTTCTTCCCTCATTGCCTCCTGGTGTAATACATTAGATCCCTGTCTTCGTTCCCTCCTGGTTTAAGATATTTGATCCCTTCCTTTGTTTTCCCCTGATGTAAGACAGTAGACCCCTTCCCTCATTTCCATACTGGCGTATGACATTAGATCCCCTCCCTTGCTCTCTCTTGAATTAAGGCAGTAGATCCCTTCCCTCGCTCCCTCCAGATGTAAAACAATATATCCCTTCCCTCGTTGCTTCCTGGTGTGATACATTAGATCCCTTCCTTCATTCCCTCCTGGTTTAAGATATTTGATCCCTTCCACCGTTTCCTCCCGATGTAAGAAAGTAAATTCCTTCCCTTGTTTCCTTCTGGTATTACACATTAGATCCTTTACCTTGTTCACTCCTGGTGCAGAACAATAGATCCCTTCTCTCGTTTCCTTCTGGTGTAGGACATTAGATCCCTTTCCTCAATTTTCTCCTGATGTAAGACAGTAGATCCATTCTCCCACTTCCTAACTGGTGTATGACATTAGATCCCCTCCCTCGCTCTCTCTTGATGTAAGGGAGTAGGTCCTTTCCCTCGCTTCCTCCTGATGTAAGACAATATATCCCTTCTCTCGTTTCCTCCTGGTGTAAGAAAGCGAATCCCTTATCACGTTTCCTCCTGCTGTAAGACAGTAGATCCCTTTTATCGTTCTCTCCATCTGGAAGACATTAGATCCCGTCCCTCGTTTTCTCCTGGTGTAAGACAGCAGATTCTTTATTTCGCTACCTCCTGCTGTCAGACAGTAGATCTCTTCTTTCCTTCCCTATAGGTGTAAAGCAGTATACCCCTTCTCTCGTTCCCTCCTACTGTAAGACAGTAGATCCCTTCCCTCATCTCCTTCTGGTGTGAGACATTAGATCCCTTACCACGTTCGCTCCTGATGTAAAACGGTAGATCCCTCCCCTCGTTCCCTTCTGGTGTAAGACATTAGATCCCTTTCCTCATTTTCCTCCTGCTGTAAGACAGATTCCCGCTTATCCTTACTGGTGTATAACATTAGATCCCCTCCCTCGCTCTCTCCTGATGTAAGGCAGTAGATCCCTTCTCTCGTTTCATCGTCGTGTAAGACAGTATATCCCTTCTATCGTTCCTTCCTGCTGTAAGATATTAGATCCCTTCCCTCACGTTCTCCTTGTGTGAAATAGAGAACATTTCTATCGTTCCGTCCTGCTGTGAAACAGCGGTTCCATTCTCTTGTTCCTCCTGCTGTAAGACAGTAGATCCCTTCCCTCGTTCTCTCCTGGTGTTAGACAATAGATTCCTTCTCTCATTCCCTCCTGCTGTTAGACAGTAGATCCCCTCTTTCCTTCCCTCCAGGCGTAAGACAGAATATCGCTTATCCCGTTAACTCCTGGTGTTAGACATTAGATCCCTTCCCTCGTTCCCTTTTGGTGTAAGATCTTAGATCTCTTCCAGTGTTACCTCCTGATGTAAGACAGTAAATCCCTTTCCTCGTTCCCTTCTGATGTACGAGAGTAGATCCGTTCTTTCGTTTTCTCCTGGTGTAAGATTGTAAATCCCTTCCCTTGTTCCCTCCTGATGTAAGACAATAAATTCCTTCCCTTGTTACCTCCTGTTGTAACACAATATATCTCTTCCCTCGTTCTCTCTTGGTTATGATGGTAGATCCGTTCTTTCGTTTTCTCCTGGTGTAAGGCAGTAGATCCCTTTCCTCGTTCCCTCCTGATGTAAGACAAAAAATCCATTCCCGTGTTACCTCCTGATGTAAGACAGTATATCCCTTCCCTCGTCCTCTTTTGGTATATGATAGTAGATCCCTTCTCTCGTTCCCTCCTGCTGTAAGGCAGCAGATCCCTTCTCTTTTTCCTTCCTGCTGTAAGATAGTAGATCCCTTCCCTAGTTCTCTCCAAGTGTAAGACAATAGATCCCTTCCCTTGTTGCCTCCTGGTGTTAGACATTGCATCCCTTTCCATGTTCCCTCACAGGTGTAAGACAGTAGATTTCTTCCCTCATTCCATCCTGGTGTTAGAGATTAGATCTCTTCCATCGTTCCCTCTTGTTGTAAGACATTAGATCCCTTTCCTCATTGCCCTCCAGATGTAAGACAATTGATCCCTTCCCTCGTTTCCTTCAGGTTTTAGACATTAGGCCCCTTACCTCGTTCCCTCCAGGTGTAAGATAGTAGATCCATTCCCTTGTTTCTTTCTGGTGTATGACATTAGATCCCTTCACTCGTTTAATCCCTATTGTACAACAGTAGATCCCTTCCCTCGTTTCGTTCTGTAGTAAGCCAATAATCCCTTCTTTCGTTCCTTCTTGCTGTAAGACATTAGATCCCTCTCCTCGTTCTTTCCTAGTGTAAGAGAGCACATTCTTTCCCTCGTTCTGTTCTGATGTAAGACAGTAGAGCCCCTTCCCTCTTTCCCTCTTGATGTAAGACAAAGATCCCTTCCCTCGTTCCCTCATGCTGTAAGACAGTAGATTCCTTCTGTCCTTCCCTCTAGGTGTAAGACATTAGATCACTTCCCTCGCTCCCTCCTGGTGTAAGACAATAGATCCCTTCCCTCAGTCCATCCTAGAGCTAGATTTTTGATCTTTTTTATCGATCCCTCATGATGTAGGACATTAAATCCCTTCCTCGTTTCCCTCCTGATGTAAGACATTCGATCCCTTCCCCCGTTTCCTTCTGGTGTAAGACATTAGATCCCTTCCCTCGTTTCTTTCTGGTGTAGCCCAATAGATCCCTTTACTCGTTCCCTCCTGCTGTACGACAGCAGATCTCTTACCTCGTTTCGTTCTGCTTGAAGACTTTAGATCCCTTACCTCGTTCCCTCCTAATGTAAAACAGTATATCCTTTTCCTCGTTCCCTCCCAGCGTAAGATAGTAGATCCCTTCCCTTGTTTCCTCTTGATGTAAGACTATAGATCCCTTCCCTCTGTGAGAGAGTAGATCCATTACATCCTTCTCTCCTGGTGTTAGTCATTAATTAACGATCCTCGTTCCCTCCTGCTGTAAGACAGTAGATACCTCCTCTCGTTCTCTCCTGCTGTAAGACTATAGATCCATTCCCTCATTCCTTCCAGGTGTAAGACAGTATATCCCTTCCCTCGTTCCCTCCTGCTGTAAGGCAGTAGATTCATTCCCTCGTTCCCTCCTGGTGTAAGACAGTAGATCTTTTCTCTCATCCCTCCTGTTGTAAGACAGTAGATACCCCCTCTTGTTCCTTCCTGCTGTAAGACAGTAGATCCATTCCCTCGTTCCCTCCTGTTATAAGACAGTAGATACCTCCTCTTGTTCCTTCCTGCTGCAAGACAGTAGATCCATTCCACGTTCCCTCCTGCTGTAAGACAGTAGATAGCTCCTCTCGTTCTCTCCTGCTGTAAGACTATAGGTCCATTTCCTCGTTCCCTACAGGTGTAAGACAGTACATCCCTTCCCTCGTTCCCTCCTGCTGTAAGACACTAGATCCCTTCCTTCGTTTCTGCTCCTGCACAACAACAGAACTCTTCTTGCCTCCCTCTGGTTGTGGAGATCCATTCCCTCATTCCCTTGCCTCATTAGTTTGTCTCTATGGTAGTAGAACCCTTCTTTTATGTCCGTTTGCTGTACGCCAGCAGAACCCCTCTTGCCTACATTCCAGCGAATGTTCCAGATCTGACTCAACTGGATTTCTGCAGTGACGTCCAGACTTAGAATAAAAGGATCTAAGGGACTTTTGCTACTGGGCTCCACTTGAAATTTCATACGCTTGAAACAGTCCTCTTGTCAATGTTTATGTAAAGGGGTGAGCCAATAAAAAGCTTTAAAAGCTCTTGACATTCTCAGTGAGAAACACTTTCTTTTCTAAATTGTTGGAATTCCAAATATCTATTTCGAGACGAGCATTTTGTATGTCTTCAGACGAAAATTCTGCATCTGTATTAAGAAGAACATTTTGTATCAGCCTTGAGACGAACATTTTGTACCAGTCTTGTAACGAGCAATTTGTATCAGTCTTGAGACAAACATTTTGTATCAGTCTTAAGATGAACAATTTGTATCAGTCTTGAGACGAACATTTTCTATCAGTCTTGAGATGAACATTTTGTATCAGTCTTCAGACAAACATTTTGTATCAGTCTTGAGATGAACATTTTGTGTCAGTCTTGAGACAAACATTTTG
>JAUUDZ010412486.1:0-14995 GCA_032361705.1 Panulirus versicolor | reverse complement strand
ACAATTCATTCCTTTTGCATTCTCAACCGTACCAAATCTCTCATACATCCCCTCATATCTTTCTTCATTTCATCTAGTCATACCATATGCTGGTCTCAAATAACTAATTTCCAAAGCTTGGATTCTTGACCTCTGTGACTCATTCTATGTCCATGTTTTGGCTGAACAGGTCAGGGTTTTATATGCTCATGTCTTGTATACACATTATGGTATAAAATTCTCTTTAAGTTAAAAGTATGGTTAGACAGATGATGAATGAAGAGCAGTGTTAAACTCTTCCCATATGTATACATGACAGTAAACTATAGGTATACCTGAATTATTTGGCTGATTGGTAGCATATACCATGTAGAATAAATCATATCATCAAGCAGTTGCCACATCCTCTTCAGCTGACTGCCACTGATCTTTTTCTGATTAGAAACTGAGTTTACTTTAAGTATTAACTTATCTAGTAACTAACTTCCTTAAAAATCACTGAAATCCCTTCATAAGTTTCTCTGAAGGACATAGAACTTTGGATTTTGTTGCACTGATGATGCTGAAGCTTATTTTGCAGGGGATTGTGATGTTTATGTGACAATTTTTGAAGATATTAGTGAGGAAACTTTTTTTCACTCACCCATTTTGGTTGACAAACAGCAGCCACCACCAGTTTGTTGTTATCAGCCCACTATCTCACACTCATTCAGAGCTAACAAATCCTTGAAATCACATAATACACACTTATATTCTGCTGCAGTCACCTGGTGATACAGATTAGCATCTTTTTCTTATTTCATATTTTTATATCATGTTGGTGTTTATATAATTACTTGTGTGAGTTATTTGTTTACATACACAGACATTTTTATGTGTTTGCTTGCTGTTTTCAGCGGTAGTGAGATAGTGCCAGGGGCGGAGGAAAAAAGACTTAATTTGTTCGCATCCATTCTCTAGATATCATGTATAATGCACCAAAACCAGAGCCTCCTATTCACAACCAGGACCCCACAGACTGTTCTGTGGTTTCTCATAACTGCTTCATAAACCATGATTCTTCCCATTGAGATCAAGTCACCCCCTGGATACCAAATTACCCAAGTTTGCTCTATCATATAAGTGAAAGTAGTGGTAGAAATGGGGCTCTGTGATTGTCTAGTTTGCAGCAGGCAGGCATGATCTTTGGACCAATCAGGCAATGACTCTTCTCAGCATCCAGTTCCATGATTCACCAGTTTTAGACATAAATTTACATATCTGTCAGGATGTTTTGTTATTCTGAAGATGCTGTCAAAACTAGTTGAGAAGAAATTCTTGGCTCTTACTCTCAATTTTTGTTGCTATCTTTTACCCATGTCAGGATTTCTTGAAGGGAATGGAAATCAGATATAAATAATAGTTCACCTCATCTCTCTTTTTCTTTTTTCCATTACTGAACCTTCCTTTTGGGCTCATGCTGCTTCTTTTTATATATTTCCCAGCCACTTGCATTCCTTCCATGCATGTAATGCCTATACTTATCTTTACTCTTTGACAAGGAACATGAATTCTTCATCCCACTACTCACTACCCATTTGAATATGCCTATCTCCCACCTTCCTCATGTCACACACGTCTTTTGCAAATGTAAGCACTACTTTCCTAGATATCTCCCTGTGCTTGTCTTCTCCCTAACTTTATTTACTCCCATCTTTTGCCAGTTTACTCCCAATTACTCCTTGAATCTCTTCACAAAGCTTGTTTTCTAAGCCTACTCATTTTCACCACTCTCTTCTCACCTATATCATTTCCTCTTTAACTAAAACCTCCACAAACCTTCACCCTCGTTTCTACCAAGTTATGATCAGATATCCCACGAGCAGCCCCTCTCAGCTTATTCACATCCAAGAATCTCTCTAATGCATACCTACAAGTCTTATATAATCCAGTAATGCCTGATTACCATCTTCATACCTTACTCACCTACTTATTTTTATGTAATCTTTCTTTATGATAGGCATTCCCAACTTGCACATAATTCACAAACTGTTTTTGTATTTTCATTCACATCACTGGGTACCTCGTGCCCTCCAGTGATACCCTGCTGCATTACCCTCTCTCACATTCAAATAACCTATCACTAATACTCGATCCCTTGCATCAAAATTGTTGACACACTCATTCAGCTCCTCCCAAAACTCTTAGCTGTAAGAGATAGGTGTAGTTTTAAGAAGAGTATGGTTGTGAATGCTAAAGAGGACATGCCATACTAGTTTAGACATTGGAGAGAATGCATAAGGAGAGGCTGACTAAGAAGATATATGTCATAAGTGGAGGTAACAAGGAGAAGGAAGAGACTGAGGATGAAATGTAAGGATGGAGTGAGAGATGCTTTGCTTGACTGAAGCATGGACATGCAGGAGGGTGTGAGATGTGTGTGGGATAGAGGGGATTGGAGCATCATGGTATACAGGGGGCAACATGCTGTAACTTGGCTGAACCAGAGCATAACAAGTGGTAAGAAAAAAAAAAAACAGAAAGGTCTGTTGGGGCTGATTGAGAATAGGGGTATCTGGTTTTGATGCATTATACATAACAGTTAGAGATCAAATGTCAGCAAATGAAGTAATTTTTCCCCTGTTCATGGCACTATCCTGCATGCATGAAAAAGAAGATAACAGCAGCAACATCACAGGAACCAGAAAGAGATAGTTGGAAAGAGGCGATGCTTGAAATATTAATGAAATGAAAGTGTTCCAATTCCATTCAGGCTCATAGAGAGGTGGGGAAAGAACTTACTTTATTTATGAGCAGTATCCCATACTGAAACAAATGAAGCCCCTGTACATGTGAAATAACTGGTCACAAGAAAAATTTTGTGATTATGTAAGGTTTCTAGGTTTTATGTGGAAGATATATTTATGTCCAAAGTGTTATATCATTATAAGGTTGGATTGTGGTGTTTTCAGATTCAGTTTAGGGGAATTATTGACATTTAGAAAGAGTTATAGGTAGAAATGGCATTTTATCAGTATTGGTCTATACCAAGTTATTGCTTTCTTAGTTTGAGAAGCAGCATAGGTCTGAATTGTTAGAGGAGATAATTTTAGTGTGAGAGAGAGAGGGCAGGTGTATTTGGTTGAGGCGGGGAGGGAAAGTAAGTTGAGAAAAACATCAGGTGATAGGGCAAAACTTAAAGGGATAACACTGTTAATTGGATAGGAGATGGTTCTTCCATCAACATCTACTGCTTCATAGAGATGAAACTATTTCTTAGGGAGTAGAGAAAGCAGGAAAGCCAAACGAAGGAAGTTTAGAAAGCAAAGACATTCTACACCCTGTCAGATGCTTTAGAGATGTTGAGAACCATGATGAAAGATTACCAAAATCCCTGAGAGAGGAGGACTAGACGTGAGTTACTTAGAAGAAATTAATAGTGGACCTTGTTCAGTGAGAGCTGCATTGGTTATTGGAAAGAAGGAAATGAGATTCTAAATGTTTGAGAAAGAGTATTCAGAATTTCAAAGAGTTTGGAGATAACAGAAGTGAGAGCAGTGGGGCAGTACTTGGAAGAGTTAGAGCATCCTGCTTTCATATCGGTGGGTTACACCAAGGCATGCTACCAAGAGTTAGTGTTGATTGCTTTTGTTTGATTTTCTTGTGTATGTCAGTGGTGGAGATGAAGAAAAAGATCATGAAATCAGGTTTGGACTCCTTACTGGTTAAGTGTGTCAGATGATTGTCTTTAGATGATTGTCTTTTGGATTATATATGAAGATGAGTCAAGAGAAATTTATGTAAAGTAGATAGTAATAGAATTGTAGGTGTTGCTGTTACATATTGTAAAAGTTTTAAAGGGAAATTTTCGTTTCTTTGAAAGGTTGAAATAATTCTTGGTAGGATACAAATCAACGATGCTGAATGTCATTGAATTAGTGGAAAGTTTATATATTTAGGAGTAGGATTTGTGTTTGGGAACAATATAAATAGCTGTTCAAAGGGTAATGGAATAATGGATTACATGGTTTATTTTTTTGAAACTGAGGATTTTCACTGCCTGTAAGAGAATAGTTGAGCTGTTTTTTAATTGAATTAAGGGAATGATATGTATATTACCTCATCATTTTTTACTTTTTTCTTTTACAGGCAGTGTTCAGACTGCTGTAAGTCTTCAGACTCTGATAAAGCACCTGAAGTAGACACAGCAGCACCTCGCAGATTACGTAGAAATATTAAAGAACCTGCAAAATTTTCTCCCTCAATAGCTTCAGAACCTAAGGTAATACAGACTGGTATTTTAACGTAATGAAAGTTATTTGAAGACTTCGTGCAAGCTTTATTATAGTACCCTGAAGTCCAGAAATGTTGAGATGGGGTGCAGCAAGTTTAAAATTCCCTCTCCATAGTGTATACAGTAAGCTAGGACAAGCCAGGGAGTATATGATGAGGTTGACAAAAATTAAAGTAATGTTAGTACTGTGTTAAATGGAATTTTCAGCATTAGGTACTGTTGAATATAATGCATGTTTAGAACTCTTCTAGTAAGTTTTTAGAATTTGTATTTGCAATTAAAATTTTTTCTGCTTAATTGCAGGTCATTGATTCTGGTGACAAGAGCCATCACAGTGGTAATATAGCAAGCAATACCCAGGCCACTACAACTCAGCCTCAAGCTGAGAAGCCTCCAACCCATCTTTACCATCCTGGAGTAGCATCAGTGCCTGCAGGCCCAGAGGAATCCATGGATGCTGCCAGTGTTTCTGGAAAAAGGAGAAGGAGTAGTGATGGTAAAAAAGTTAATGCGAAGAAGAAGAAAAAATTACTGGATGAAGTGGAAAATTCCCCAGGAGAACCAGTTTCAGGAAATAAATCAGTTGAGTCTAGTCCTGTAAGTAAGATGTCTCCTACTAATACTCGTGGGAAGAAGGTACCAGTTGACGGTGCAGCACAGGAAATTATTCAGGTCACACCACTTGAAACTCGCTCTGCTCGAGGAAAGAAAATCCTTCCAGAGGCACCACTAACAAATGCATTTTCTGCATCCACAACAGTATCTGTGACAACTTCCATGACAACATCCATGGCATTATGCACAACAACAACAGCAGTGACAATATCATCAATATCTACAACGCAAACTCTAGAGCCTACTTCCCCAAGCAGGACTCGTCGAGCACAAGCTGACTTAACCCCCTCATCAGTTGTTTCACATGTTACATCATCTCCATCTCATCAGCGACGACAGCCATGTGAAACTAGTGAAACTCCACATCAGCAACTTTCATCTCCTCTCCGTAGCCGTAGGAACCAAGCAGACCTCAGTGTTGATCTCACAGAGTCTCAGTCTCAGCCATCAGTGCAGACTGATGTTGATACAGTTTCAAGCTCTGGTAATCCTCCTACATTAGCATCTGAAAATTGTGAAGTTCACTCTCGCCGACGAATAGGTCCCAATGTTCACTTAGATACAAGTGTAGAATCTCTTCCTTCAGCTGCTTCTCTACACTCACCCACTTCTGAATCATTCCACAGTGCAGAAGATGATCCCACTTCGCCACGTAAGGAAAAGAGACATCGTGATGGTAGTAAGAAGAAAAAGAAGGATAAAGACAAGGAACTTGATGGTGTTAGAAAGAGAAAGAAACACCATCACCGTGATAAACACAGTTTGGGAGAAATGGCATCAGAGATGGTCACTCCAGTGAGAATTAAGGTAACTAACTGTTTTATGAATGGCATATATATGAACTTGTGTACTTGTGCTAGCGACAGTGAAAATTATAAGTTGATGGTATTAATAATGATGAAAATGGTACAGTTTTATACCCAGTTGCCTCTGCATCTTCAGTGAAATGGTATGGGATATAAATGAACAGTGACTTTGTTTGCACATTTCATTTCTTTAGATGTCATCTATAGTGTACCAAGCCAAGATTTATCATACACAGCAAGCCTCACAGACTACTCCATGGTTTACCTTGATCACTTTGCTTGCTCTGGTTCATCTCATTGACAACACTGCCCCCTCCAGATACCATATCAATTGAATTCATTCAGTTCCATGCACTTTTATATTGATTTGAATTTTATCTATTTATCTATTGTTACTCCAGGACCAATTTCTGTGAAAGTATCTTCTTATTACTTATAACCTCTTTCTAAAGGCTCCTGCAGCCCATGGCTGTGCTATATCTAGTAACAGGGAAATGTGGACCCCATTGGAGTGAGGAGTTTGTGATGATACTGCTCCCAGTGTTACAGCCTCACCAAAAGTGACTTTCCACTGTGGTGCCTGGTTGTGGAGAGGGAGCCGTGGTTTTGGTGTATTACACATGACAGCAAGAGAATGAATGTGAGTGGATGTGGCTTATCTTTCTCTGCTTCTGGTACTACCTCGCTAATGCGGGAAATGGCAATCAAGTGTAAAAAATATGTATATATAGAAAGGAGACTTGTGTGAAGAAATGCATGGGGAGATTGAGTGCAGAATGGCAAAAGGTGAGAGTAAATGGAGCAAGGGAAATGGGTGGGGAATGGAAGTATTTGGAGAAGCAGTAATGGTATGAGCAAGAGATGCATGTAGCATGCAAGAGGTGGGATGTAGGCAGAATAGAAAGGGTAGAGAGTGGTGGGATGATAAAGTAAAGTTGCTAATGAAAGAGAGAAGAGAGGTGTTTGCATGGTAATTACAAGGAATGAGTGCTAATGATTGGGAGATGTAAAAGAGAAAGTGGTAGGATATTAAGAGGAAGGTGCAAGGGTTGATAAAAAGAGGGCAAAATGAAAGTTAGGGTAAGTGAGTATCAGTAAACTGTAGGGATAATAAGATGTTTTGGGAAGAGGCAAATAAATTGTGAAAGACAAGAAAACAAATGGTAGCATTGGTGAAGGAAGCAAAAGGGGAAGTGATAACAGGTAGTGATGAAGTGAGGAGGATTTTTTGTTTTTTACAATTTATTATGCTCAAGGAGCTACAAACTTATTACATGAAAAGTTATCTATATAAAAGTGACTCATGACTCTTAGGACATGCCATCTGTTACATAGATGCTGTACACCAAACACTTAACACCGACCATAGTGGGGGTGTCTTGTGAGAATTAAGTGATTTTTGTTAACAAGTACTCACATATGATCTATTAAGGACTACCCATGTGGTAACAGGTCTGTAACTTTGGTATGTACATTCAAGGCAGTAATGTTGAAATTGTTGGCATTGGGTGTGTTGTACAGTTTACATGAGGAGTATTGAGGTGATGGAGTGAGTATTTTGAAGGACTATTAAGTGTGTTTGATGATAGAGTGGCAGATGTAGGGTGTTTAGGCCAGGGTGGTATATGAAGTGAGAGAGTCGGAAGAGTGGTATGATGGAGAGAGAAGAGGTGATGAAAGCCTTGTGTAAAATGCATTGTGGCAAGACGGCTAGAGTGGATGGCATTGTAGTTGAACATATTTAGAAAGGAGGTGCCTGTGCTGTTGATTGGTTAGTAAGGATTTTCATTGTATGTATATATCATGGTGAGGTACCTGAGGATTGGCAGAATGCTTGTGTACAGTCATTGTATAAAGGCAAGGGGAATAATGTGAATGTTCAAACTACAGAGGTATAAGTTTGTTGAGTATACCTGGTAAGTTGTATGGGAGGGTATTGATTGAGAGGATGAAGACATGAAGAGAGCATCAGATTAGGGAGGAGCAATGTGTTTTCAAAAGTGGTAGAGGATGTGTGGTCAGGTGTTTGCTTTGAAGAAAGTGTGAGAAATATTTAGAAAAACAGATGGATTCATATATGGCATTTATGGATCTAGAGAAGGCACATGATATGGTTGATATAGATGCTTTGTAGAAGGTCTTAATATATGGTGTGGGAGGGAAGCTACTAGAAGCAGTGAAAAGTTTTTATGAAGGGTGTAAGGCATGTGTTCAAGTAGGAAGAGAGGAATGTTTCTAAGTGAAGGTTGGTCTGTGATGTGTGTGTGATGTGAAAATGGCTGTTTAATTTGTTTATGGATAGGGTGATGAGGGAGGTAAATTCAAGTCTTGGAGAGGGAGGTGAGTATGCAGTCTGTGGAGGATAGGAGGGCTTAGGAAGTGAGTCTGTTGTTGTTTGCTGAAGATATAGCACTTGTGGCTGATTGGAATGAGAAACTGCAGAAGGTGGTGACTGAATTTGGAAAAGTGTGAAAGGAAAAGGTTGAGAGTGAATGTGAACAAAAACGAGGTTATTAGGTTTAGCAGGGTTGAGGGACAAGTTAGTTGGGATGTAAGTTTGAATGGAGAAAACCTGGAGGGAGTGAAGTGTTTTAGATATCTGGGAGTGGACTTGGCACTGAATGGGACCATGGAAGCAGAAATGACTTAAAGGGTGAATGAGGGGGTGAAGGTTCTGGTAGTGCTGAAGAATGTGTGGAAAGAGAGAACATTATCTGGGAGGGCAAAAATGGGAATGTTTGAAGGAATGAATCCTAACAATATTATTTTGTTTGCGAGACATGGGCTATAGATAGGGTTGTGTGGAACAGGGTGGATGTGTTAGAAATGAAATGTTTGAGGGCAGTATGTGATGTGAGGTGGTTTGATCGGGTAAATAATGAAAGGGTAAGAGAGATTGTGGTAATAAAAAGAGTGTTGTTGAGAGAGCAGAAGAGGGTGTGTTGAAATGGTTTGGACATATGGAGAATGAGTGCGGAAAGGTTGACAAAGAGGATATATGTGTCAAAGGTGGAGGGAACAAGAAGTAAGAGACCAAATTGGAGGTGGAAGGATGGAGTGAAAAAGATTTAGAGTGATCGTGGCCTGAACATGCTGGAGGGTGAGAGGCGTGCAAGGAATAGAGTGAATTGGAACAATTATGTGGTATACCAGGGTCGACTTGCTGTCAGTGGACTGAATCAGGGATATATTGAAATGGGCTTGATTAGTGCTTCAGTTGCCTATGCCATCTTGGGTAAAGAGAGAGAGACTTTTGGATGTAAATGTGGTAAGAGGGGAAGCTTGTGGGATGTCTAAGCACTGTTTTGTGGAGGCAGCATTTCCATTCACTTCACTGAATACCCCATGCCCCCAAATTATACCCTCAAATGCCACATTACTTACTTTTGCATTTAAATCACCCTGCACTTATACCTGATCGTATAAATACTGACATACTCATTCCTCTGCTCCCAAAACACTTTCATCTCTAGCTGCACCTGTAATACAGAATGGGAGTAGGGGAGAATGTAGTGAGGGAGTGTGAGAATAAATTGGGAATGAAGGATATAACAATATAGTTCATATATAGGGGGTTTAGCTGTTGGAAGGGATATACTGAGGGGGTATGTTTGCATGAGGGTTGTTGATGAAAAGGACATAGTGAATATGTGTTTATACAATGTGCTGGAAAATAGTTATTGTGAGAATATATGTGCATAAAGAAAGTTGATCTGAGAGAATGTACACAGATGCACTGTACAATAATAGTAATACATGGAAAAGAATCTGTATGAGCAGCCAGGTAAGCAGTATGTGAAATACTATATTGAACATAAATAGATACATAATAACTTTATCTGTATTTTACAGATCAAGCCTCTTCCACCACGTCCAACGGATGAAAACGGCATTGGAACTAACACAGTGACTCTACCCACAGCAGTAAATCCAACATCTGCAGCAACTCAGGTTTCAACAACCTCCATTTCTGCCACCAGCACCACAGCCACAACTGCCATCGCCATCACTGCTTCCACTACAAACACCACAACTACCAATACCACTACCACACCCTATGTTCATCCAAATTATCAAACAATGACTCCTCCAGCTGGATACCCACCTCTACCACCTGGCTACACGTTAACTCAGCCGATGGCTCCGCCCTCATCCTCATTGGTGCCTACATCAGCTCCTA
Organism: Panulirus versicolor; assembly: GCA_032361705.1. Lineage (NCBI taxonomy): Eukaryota > Metazoa > Arthropoda > Malacostraca > Decapoda > Palinuridae > Panulirus > Panulirus versicolor. The sequence goes on along the minus strand of JAUUDZ010412486.1, from coordinate 5,142 downwards.
GTCATTCCACTTCCTCACACTTTTCAGTCTCCACCACCAGCCAAGCTTTAACGGTAAGATACCTACTGTAGTGAAATATGCATATTGTATATTGATTAATTGCATCAAGGAATGGAGGTTTTGTAGTTTTATGAGTTTTTCTTAAATTATCTTCAAATGTGAGTTTATTTTCACATGTCTCAGATTTGATTTGAAATGTTCTCAGCAGTGTTTACTTGACCATCTGCTGCCACAATATTTTGGTTTCCCATTGCACTTTTCCACTGTATGCCATTCTTTTCAGGTATCCTTGTAAGAAGTGGAATATTTTTTTAAGGAAGGAAATAATAAGCTTATTTTTCCAGAATTGGCATTCCCAGATCAGATAGGTATTGAATCTTATCTCAGTCACATTAAGTGGTATGTGATTGAATGGGAAGTCACTTTAGTTGTACTCCATGGTTGTATACAGTTATATCGTACCAAAGAAAGTTACTGATATCTTTAGAATAGGATTCATTGTCAGATTTTCGTATCATTTTGTTGATATTAAAAGATTATCCGTGGATCATGCTAAATATAAGAAGAAAGAAATTTATAAGTTAAAACATTGTAATCAGTATTCATTTTTTCAATGAAGGTAAAATTGATGATAGAATATAGTGGCAGCTTACTTGACTCTCAGGCTTATTCCTGCACTTTTTATCACACTGTACTGAAACATCTTCAAAACTTCTACACATTACCAGAATGAAAGTAGGGGGGAAATGTCTTTTACTTCTGAAGGGATTTTTTCATTGTTTTGTAAATATCTTTGAAATTGTAATATTAATTGCACATATAAAAACAACTTGAAAAACTGAGATTCACAAGGTTGAAAAGGAAACATAAGTGAGCAGTTAAGGGTATAAGATCTCTTAAGTTCCCAGCCTAGATGTCTCAACATCAACTTGAGCAGCTTCTCAGGGAGTTCTTTTTGCAGATGAATGCCTGACTATACCCGGGCACAGGGGAAAAGATAACTTTTCTAGAGGTATCGCATGAACATTTCGAATTAGGACGGATTTCCAATCATTTGAAGGATTTTCAATCTTTAGAAGATCATTTGGTCATGCCCTTGGAAGGAGTATGGGATTTGTGTATTCTTCATTAAGCAAATATTGGGCCTGTGCTATTTTCATGTCCTAGAGCATCCTGAGTTAGGGTATGGATATTCACTCTGTGGGTGTACTGTGGCTTCTCAGGATCTGATGCAACAGATGCTTGTGATATTTGCTTCTTTTTGAACTATTAGTTACTGATTTGTACAGCACAGGGAGGGAGTTTGGTACTTTTTTTTCTTTTGGAGGCTCCAGTCACAGACAAAAGTTCATATCAAGGGCTGTACCTAATTGAAATATAGAGAGGTTAATGAGTGGGGAAGAGACAAAAGGGAAGCATTTACGAATTTTGGAGGAAGTGAAAAACCTGTCTTTTAAAATGTGGGAAAGACATAAATGTGTAGAAAGTTCCAAAACTTCTGGGTGTAGGGAAAGAAACAGCCATCAAAATAGCCCACCCTTGAATTGAGTATTGTGCAATCTAGCTAGTGGTAGAGCACACAAGCAGTCAGCTTTTGGGAGCAAAAACCATAGTAATACCTATAGAAAAGGGAAAGTGAACCAACATTTCAGCAGAGGGTAAGTGGATGAAGTTTTGAAGTTAGCCTGGGATATCAACTCATTCTTGTAAGGAAGGATGCAGAGGTAGAACCATGTTACATGTGAGAGCAGTACTTCGTACAAGGACGGATGAATCCTTTGTATAAACAAAGCAACTTCCTGGAAGAATAGAAATTTTAACATTCAGTAGCACTCTAATTTTTTTAGTTAGATGTAGCTGTTTTTTGTAAAGAGGGGTTTCTGAGATAGAGTGGATGTTAAAGCAGTACCAAGTACATTCATTGTGTCAAGAGGTGAAATTACAGATCTGCTGAAGGAGAGAGGAAAGTTGTGAGAAATTTTTGTGAGGAATTTTTGATAGAGGAGGAAGGAGGGTTCTTCCAAGCTTGATATGCCTGATTCCTTGTCTGAATGGCCTCAGAACAGGAACAGTTGAGCCATGGATTGGAGGAAGAGGTCGTCTTGGAGGAAGAAGGGATAAATGCGTCAATTCCTGCAATGATAACTTTTGCTACATGTTTGGCAGAGACAGAAGTGTCATCACACAAGAGAGTAATTTACTATAGGAAAGTCAGAAAAGAATTATTATAAGTTCTTCCAATCAGTTTTATTAAAGTGCCAATATTTACGTGTAGAAGGTTGAAGCGCCAATGAAATAGATATACGTATGAGAATATGGTCAGATGAACCAACTGGGGGCACGATTGCATAGTAAGAGTGCAAAGGATTAGAGATGAAAAAGGATTCAGAATAGTCTCACTAGTTAAGAATATGGGTAGGTTGGGAGATGATTTGCTATAGATCATTGAGTATAGAGAACATGAGGGGCTTCAATCCCCCAAGCATCCATATGGGTGGAATTCAGCCATTCCCTATGGTGAATGTTGAAATCCCCTTGGTAGAGGATTTTGGTTTGTGGGTGAAAAGATGCTACCAGCTCATGGCAGGATTTTAGATTGTTAAAGAGATATAAAATTTGTAGAATTAGGACTGCATCAGGCAAAACAGAGTTATGGTAGTTGAGAGACAGAGCTGGATAACATCAAAGTTTGAGTACTCAAGGTTTTTGAGGCATGCAGCAGGTGTTTTGTCATTGGAATAAGCACAGACACCTCCTTTGAATCGTGAATGGAGATTACAGTTGGGCATGAAAAAATAGCTTGTGAGAACATCATTAGACAATTGAGTCTTGGAGAGAAGTAAGATATTAGAAGAGATACATGATAGGTGGTGAGGGCTTTGAGTAAGTAGGTGACCTACCCAGATCAGATTTTTCATTAAGTTTTCAATATAGAGACACTTTCTAATTGGTTGTCCTCTCATTTAGAGTGGTCTCTTAGTGGATATCTACATAACTAGAACCATATGTTACTCTCAATTTGTGATTTTTTTTTCAGGTTTAAAACAGATCCTATATGTGGCTAGAAGTTTATGGAACCAAAATATCTTTTCTCAGATTTTTTGTTTAGAAAATGTTCTTCAGATAACCTTTTATTTTTTTTTAGAGAGGCTTTTCTCATTCTAATGGTCCCTATTAAGGGACAATAGCTTTATGCCTGAGGGTGGACCCAGATAGATGGGCACTGGCTACAGATATCAATGAGTTATTAGGTAAGGGTGAGCAGAGACTTCTGCTTCATTTGATATGAGGCTGGACACGGTCCTAACTGGTTTATTTCCAAAGAATGTATTTCATGCTCGTAGAGAAAAGGCTTTTCAACTTTGAAATACATCTCATGCTAATGGAACATCTCAAAGAGAAAAGTTTTTTCAACTTTCAGATACATATTTTTTCTATTTTTTGAGTGATCTCTCATTGTCCCTAAAGGACCCAAGCCTCACTTGTATTTTTTTTTATGGTATGGAGCCCCTAGCTCTACTTGTATGGATTGCCATTTTCTGTCATTATTTAAGTTCAAAGGCACACTTTATTGACATGTAAAGGTACCTTTTGTCAAAAATAACAGCAAATAGCACCAGGAAAAAATCCATATAGCACAATGTCTTACCCCTTTGGGGACCCGTGCCATACTTGTACAGGTTGCTTTTTCTCACCATTATTTAAACTGAAAGGCACATTTTATCTGTACTAAGAGATGCCTTATGTCATAGACTTCTACTCCTATAAAAAAATCCTAGTGCCTTAGATACTCATATAATGTAACGGGTGAAGGAAGGTACAGCCCTGATGTACAGTCCACATCAATTTCCAATTGTCATTTGAATTGACAGGGTATATTTTATCAGTTTGTGTAGGTACCCTGGTGACACTCAACATCAGTTTTAGTTAGTTTGCAATTGTCTCTTGGGTGCAAATTATGGTGATAATGATTGAATGGCAAACACTGAGAAAAGTTTTTTATGTATCAGTAGACCATTTGTGTTGTTGGCGAAGAAACAAAGGTGTATGTGCTAACAAAAGTCAACAAACTCATGATAAGCCAAGCTTTCACAGCTTGCCAAATCTACCAGATTTTTCCATTGTCTTTAGGTTTTTTAATTTTCTTATGAACTGATTAGATTGAAATATTTTTTGATAAACCCCAAGCGTGGTCTTTTAAGGATTGTTATACTCAAAATTTGTTGGTTACTGTACAGTGTCCCCTTTTCCAAATATTGTGTTAGATAATTGTTCAAGTGACTATGGAGCTTCACAGCCCTTTGATATGAAGGTTACTGTAACATTGTTTAAGAATTGTCAATTTTTCCAGATTTTCTGTTGACCATGACTAATTTTTGCATCTGCCACAGTAGGAAACAATTTTTTGCAAATGTATTTGTTATGTAAAATGTAGCTGTATTTGTGATAATTCACCCTCACTTGAATAAGTGTTTGTGCCCTTCAATAGCATGAATAGAACTCCAGTAACTCAGTAACCAAAATTCCTGGACAACATGCACTCATCTCCTTTAGAATTTATACTGTTTCTTTTTCAGAGTCATTCAAATACTTTCACCTCTACTGGAAATTCCCAACATTCTCCTGGTTCAGCTAATCGAAGAAGATCAGATCCAAGTGATCCACAGCAATTTAGCAAGTGTGATGTTTGTGGTGAGACGGGTGGAGTCACCAATACAGTTTCGTGAGTGAAATTAGATATGTTTGTTTTGACATTTTTATACGATTCAACTGCAACAACAACAAAAAAAATGCTTTCCACAGATAAGCCTAGTGAATTGATTAATTGATTTAGCAAAATTTCAAGTTATATATTTCTCTGTTTAACATTCATTATAACACTTTACCTTTTAAAGACATTCTTAATTATATTGCTTGATTCAAATCCTTTTTGCTCTAGTATGAAATAATGAGAGAAGCATGGAAGCGAATAGTTTTACCCACATATAATATGCAGATAAAAGGCACACTATTTTTGATTGATATTAAGAGGTTATATTAGATGCCTAGTTTTTTTATACATATTAAAAGAGTGTGGTTGAGAGAGCAGAAGAGGGTGTATTGAAATGGTTTGGTCACATGGAGAGAATGAGTGAGGAAAGA
>JAUUDZ010412475.1:0-14996 GCA_032361705.1 Panulirus versicolor | reverse complement strand
ATATACACGTATACGTAAACACCCATATACGCACATATACATATATATACATGCACATGCACACCCGTATATACACATGTACATATTCACACTTGCTTGCCTTCATCCATTCCTGGCGCTTCCCTGCCTCACAGGAAATAGCAATTGCTATCCCCCACTTCAGCTAGGTAACGCCAGGAAAACAGACAAAAAAGGCCACATTCGCTCACACTCGGTCTCTAGCTGTCATGTGTAATGCACCGAAACCACAGGTTTACCCTAAATGCTTCACATGCCCTGGTTCAGTCCATTGGCAGCGCGTCGACCCTGGTATACCACATCGTTCCAATTCACTCTATTCCTTGCACACCTCTCACCCTCCTGTATGTTTAGGCCCCGATCACTCAAAATCATTTTCACCCCATCCTTTCACCTCCAATTTAGTCTCCTGCTTCCTTGTTCCCTCTACCTCTGACACATTTATCCTTTTCAATCTCTCCCCACTCATTCTTTCCATATGCCCTAACCATTTCAACACACCCTTATCTGCTCTCCCAACCTATCTCGTGGTATATCAGCAGGCGAAATAGAATCTACCCAAAAAGTAATTCTCAGATGCTGTCTAGTGTTAGGTACATCGGCAGCCACACTTGTCCATTGCTAACATTAGTTTCTTTTGAATGTCGAACATAAATGTTTTTACTCAAGTTCACTCATTGACGATATATTTTTCTTTTTTTAAATGTTCCGGGCATGAAAAACTTATTTCAAATTCTAATTTGCAGAAGCTAAATTCATGCTAAACATTTGATATAGACTATCTGGTCCTATCAACCTAACTGGTATTTATATTCACAATATGCCACCGAGAAATGTCGTATTCAAGAGATGTTTCGCATAGAAGCCACATTATAGTTTCTTCCCTCCCCTTACCTGTGCGTAAAAAAGGCCTGTCGGGCTGTAGACCCTCTGAATGTTGGCAAGAAACGCTGGTGTTCCTGGCTGTTGTTTACTGTAACACTGCTCCTACACTGCCGCTCCTGGTCGCTACTCCTTTTCGCCGCTCCTGACTAGTAAGCTGCTTCGCTTGGCTGTGTAAGTGTGTATGTGCTCTGCCGTTCTCTGATGATGACGTTTACCTTTGGTCCCGTTATTCTGGTGGATTATCTCGGATTCTTGATAGGATTCGCAAATACGAGTAAAAGGTTTGGCAGGACAGAGCTATGTAATCCAGTTCAGAACGAACGAAATTAATCAAGGGTATATGGAATGCAACATCGTTTGGTTTTTCCGCTGGAAATTCGGTCCAGCGAACTTGAGGTTGTGTGTCCATTTGACTCCAAGGTCGTATGGAGATTTGGGTAGATTTATACATAGAGTCATGTTAGTTTATGATTTTTTTTTTTTTATATAAATCATAATAATCCCAGGAAGAGCAGCAGGTAGGATTGTCAAAGTTTGTTACCTGTTCTGAATCGACACGACTCACGAATGTGAAAGACAACTATGCTTCGTTGATACGATGATGATTGTCCGGTGAACGAGATGAAACATCCGTCCGTCTTATTCGTCCGGTGGACGAGATGAAACATCCGTCCGTCTTATTCGTCCGGTGGACGAGATGAAGCGTCCGTCCTCATTATTCGTCCGGTGAACGAGAGGAAACGTCCGTCCGTCTTATTCGTCCGGTGAACAAGATTAAGCATCCGTCCTAATTATCATTACAATATCTATTCATTAGCGCCATTTTGATAAGGACTCTATTTTTTTTCCATCCCTTTCTCACTGGAAGCACACTGTGTGTCCTGTTGTAAAACTTGCCAGGCCATCACCACACAATCTTCTGCGTGTTTTTTTTTTTTTTTCTATTTTGCCAAAAGCCAAACGCGTTGATTCCGAAATGGAATGCTTCGAAGCTGTATTTATTCTATGAATTCCGCTCATGATTTACGTGTATGAGCGAGCAGTCGGACGATCTTTGCAACCTCTCTCTCTCGTGGAACTTTATTTCCCCTTTTTCAACCTCCATGTGCGAGTGCGTGAATTTCAAAGGAAAGCTGCCGGTATTCATTACTATCTGGAGTGGGGAAGTGAAGTACTTCAGAGACGGTAGTTCTGAACAGTTGTTCTCGTGTCCAAGTGTTTGACGTATCCCTGATGATTTCCAGTATGTATCTCTCATTTCTGTGTCATTGTTCGTGGTGTACATACCTTCACCCTGCCACTTCGTATACTCAACATTACCTTGGCCAGTGGTCTCATCGTATACGTCTGTACCTCCACTGTGTGGCGGAGGCAGACTTGAACTTAGGTTAAGGCTAGAGGAGTGTCCACACACAGACAACCCCCCCCCCTCCCACACACACACACACACACACACACACACACACACACACACTTTCGTCTGACTCCTTCCATCAAGAGCTGAGGGACCGCAGCGAGGATAGTGGGGTTCAGTGGTTGCCTTGTGGTGGTTAATGTTTCTCTTTGTGTGGATTTCCAGCGGGATTTAGAGCAAATAACAACATAATAGGAAAAACAAGCTTATGTGACCTTTCGAGGACGTTTCCTTACAGGCAATGAGTTGGTCCATGACAGGCTGGATTTGTTTGTTGGTTCTGCCCCTTCTTCTCATCATGTCTATACATGTGTTGCTGCCCTAAATACCTTTCTTCAACCTCTTATTCATTCCTTCAAGAATCATTTCAGCAAATGTCCATGTTCTTTTGCCTGGAAGTTCTATGGTATCTCAAATCAACCTTGTGTTTTGGAATCCTTTTCATTAGCTCATGTCCTGTATCTCTGTAATGTGCAGATTGGCAAGCATTACATGGAACCTTGTAGATGGTCACTGCATCCTTCATCTCAGTTCTCCATCTAAGCCTCACCACCTCACCAATTCTACAGCCCAATGAGGTGGCAACACTCATTCCCATTCCTTAAAGGAAGACATCATTACACTAAGACTGCTTTGACTTGGGGACAATTAAAATTCTCTCTGCCACTCCAGATGAAGTTCATTCTTCACAGATGTATCCTTCTCTTGTCCTTTTTGCCTTGTCTTTCAGTCTCAACATCACACCCTTAAGGTAACCCAGTGCATATTCTGAATGCCTAATATAAATAAACTTGTCTTCAAGGTATTCCTTACCACAGGTATGTAATACTCTTAGGAAAAAATCCTATCATCACTTTGAACAGATAGGAAGTGTATGAAATCATCTGCTTGACTGTTTTCTGCATATGGTAAATTTGGGGTTTTCATCACTTCTTATGACAGTACTGTATCAAAAAATTATGATCTCTGCAATCAGCTCTATCCAGTGCATGCCTCTTGTCATCTTGAATGCTTAAGTTCCAATAACTCAAAGTCTTTTTCATTCCATCTTTCCATCACCTTTTGGCTTCCTTCTCCCACTTGATCTCTCTCCTTAATATATATATATATTCTCTTAGTCAGTCTTTCTTTGCTCATCCTCCCTATGTGCCCAAAACATTTCAGCAGACCCTGTCAAGCTTTCAATCATATTCTGCTTAATATCTCTATTACACTGTCATTTCTTTACATGATCAACCCTCCTCATACCACATATCCTCAGATATTTCATTTTCAACATATTCACCCTCTTTCATACAATACCATCAGAAGTACTATACCATCAAACATACCTATCTTTGCCCCTTCAAAGAGTGACTTCTCCAACACACTCCTCAGTGTACCTAGGACCTTTGCATTCCCATCTTCCAGGCCATGATTTATTTCAGCTCCTCCATTTCTATTTGCCACCAAGTTCACTCCTATGTATTTAAAGCACTTCACTTTCTTTAGATGTTTCCCATCTATATTCACAGTCAAACCAACTATCTATCCACCCACCCCTAAATTGTATTACCTTTTATTATCTTTATTCACATTACTCTTAATGCCCTCTTTTTACACACTCTACTAAACTCAGTCACCAGCTCCTGCATTTTTTTTCTCAGGTCTCCTACCAAAACCATGTTGCCTGCGAACAGCAAATGACTCACCTCCCATGCCCTAAACCCCTAGTATAATGCACAACCACCCTTCTATACAAGACTCACATGTACCTCCCTCACTGTTCCATCCATAAATAGATTACATTACCATAATGGTATCACACAACCTTGATGCAGACCCACTTTCACTTCATACCACCCACCCAGACATAATAGACTAAACAACCATAATGACATCACACAACCTTGATGAAGACCAAACTTCACTTCAAACCACCCACCCTTCTCTCCTCCTACTCAAACACATGCCTTACTCTTCCAATAAAAACCCTCACCAAATCTCAAAGCTTTTCTCCCCCACTGCATACTTATAGCACCTTCAACATGACATCTCTGTCAACTCTATCACATGCTTTCTCCAGGTCTACAGATGCAACATACAACTCCCATTTCTTAAAGTGTCCTCAAACAATATTTTTAAACAAACACTTAGTCCACACTTCCTACCCAATCTGATGCTCTGTTCATGCCATCATACTCCCCCACATAACTTGCCAGGTATATTTAACAAACTTGTACCCTTGTTATTCAGACATCTAAATATATAGATAGATAGATAAAGACATATAGTTCTTATACAATAAGTATCTAAAACTAATAAGTAAGCACTTCTATAAAATGTCCTTTCAGATATTCACATTCTGGTATAATCACCGATTTGTAAATGATCTCCAGCTACATCCACTATGAATACGAAAATGTACTTCATATTCATAAAGCAGACTTACACCTATATCAAACTAGCCTTGAATCAAACAAATTTCTTCTATGTAAAAAGTTAAAGCAGATGGTAAAAAAAATCAATTTGTGGTAAACTGAAGTCGCAAATCATTTTGAATGAAAAACTTCATTATCAGAATATCAAACTAACATCACTCACCTCCAACTGATGCCTCAAAGGCCACACCTACAGCACAAATAGAGTTGTTAGCATCAGCTGCCACCTCACCGGCACAGCGTGTCCCATGACGATTAGAATCAACAAGGTCATATCGAGGCATGGGATCTGGGTCATGGCTGTTAACATCATATGATGCATTGGGATCCTGTAAAACAGAAGTAACAGGATTATAAAAATACTAAGTACAATTCATAACATATGCAAGTGAATCTGAAAAAAGAAATCAGTTCTCGTAACTTTGACTAAATTGATGTGTCATCCATTCTGTAAAATGAATCATGTGCCATGAGGTGCATTATTCAACATGAACATACATGCATGTCATTGAGTGAAGTGATAAGTGGTTGTAAGTTGTGGTTATGGGTGCATATTGAGTTGGGAGGCTGGGGTGTCGGGTGGATACATGGGAGTGTAATTTTTATCTGTGCAAGTCTGTGAATTTTTGAGTTAAGGTTTGGGTGTTTTCATGTGATGAGTGATGACCTACATGTGAATGTGGTGTATCAGACTACATGTACCTACAACAAGATTTTGCCAACAGACAAAGTTAGAGAATACTCCTCATGCTATGTGCATTGCAGTTTTGTTAATCCTAAGTTCATTCAGAGCCATTTTTAGCCATTTGTCAATTTATTCCTTACAGTTTTTGTCATTTTGTAGGGCATTAAAGACTTTCCCTTGCTAGGTATCTCTCAGATAACTTTAAAGGATTCTCAGATTCAGTTTCTCTTTCATTTCCATAATTCTACTTGTTAAATTATTCTATTTCTCTCCAATTTACTAATCTCAGCTTATTTTCTATATGATCATACAACAAAGCACTTTTCACTTTTGCTTCTTATATATACAGCAACAGCAGAGGGAACTATGTCTGATGAAGAGTATATTTTACCAGGGGTGTCACAAGAACAGCATTTTCAGCCATGTGTATGATTATGATAGACATATAGGGTTTAAAGGAAGTGATAAGGTATTTTACAAATAACACCAAATTAGATGATAACTGGAGAAAAACGAAAAATGCAAAAAGCTTTTTATGTGATATATGGATGAACAGAAGAGAACTTGAAGAAAATATTGTAATACCTAGATGGACAGAAGAGAACTTGAAGAAAATACAATGAAGAAAAATATGATCACCATGGAGTGATACCTGGTATGTTGTTATGCCACAAGTAAAAAGTCACCTTTGGTAAAGTTGTATACTTGTTAGTGGATGGAAAGGAGTATGATCTTGTTGTTTAGCATCTCATTTTTATGGAATACATCATTTCTCTGCTTCTGGAAACAGTGTAACATTGAAGGTGCAGGAGTCTCATAACATGGGTCATAGAAAATGATGACACCTTCGAGACCACCAGAAAAAAAAAGATTGATAATGAAAAAAGTGTTGAGGAACTGGGAGTAATACAAAAAAATTGACCACTTGCAGACAGAGTCTTGTAACATTCATATAAATAAAATCACAAACAAACCAACAACCCCGAGTAGAAATAAAAATCTTTCCCCTCCTTCACACTTCATCAGCCTCTAATCAACCCCTTAATGCTCAACTAAGTTTTCCTTTCCTACTCTCATATTTCAAGTTTCTGATATTATTTTATGTATTCAATTTTACAAACTATAAGCTTTTCATCAAACAATGATAAAATTCACTTCAGAAGTATATTTTGTCCACCAATTTTACTTTAATAAGATGTTTCAGCACAATGCAATAAAAAATGTGGAAGTAAGGCCTAAGTGTAAAGTGATTTCCCATTCTCATTTTATTGTTTATTTTACATACTCTGAAATATTGATCAATGATTATTTTTTTTTTTATGCTGGAAGCTCCAGTCATGGATAAAAGTCCACATCAAGGCTGGGCCTTAACTGAACTATAAAGGGAGAAAGGAAAGAAGAGGATTAGTATTTATGAATTTTAGAGAAAGTGAAAAACCTGTCTCTTAAAAAGTGCCAGATCAACATTACTGGGAAAAACATGAGGAGGTTGAGATTTCTAAAAGACACATGAGGGGGTTGAGATTTCCAAAGCCTTGAGGTGTAAGGAAAACAATTATCAAAAGGGCCCACCCTTTAGTTACCAATGGCGACATAATAATGAAACAGCAGCTTGCTGAGGATTATGTTTCCTAGATAATGGTGGAGACATACAAGCATCCACCTTTCTAAAGCAAAAACAGTGAAGAGAAGTGAACCAACATTGTGACACAGGCTCAACTCTGTTTAGTATGTATGTACAGCTTGAGCCACCCCATCTGTGAAAGCACTATTCCATAAAAGGACAAATCAATCTATCGTATAAATGAAGCAATTGTTTGGAAGAAATTTCAGTATCTAAACAAGACTCCCAGTTTCTTAGAGGTAGACTTGGCTATTCCCATAGTGTGAGGTTTCCATGGCGGTTAAATATTACAGCAATACCAATTACATTTGCTGTGTCATTAAAAGAAGTTGAGGAATCTTTTTTACACAAAAATCTTTCCTCCTTTCATCATAAATGTGATTCACTGATAATATTTTCATAACAGGAAAATTTCCAGATTTGACAGTCACATGCAGACTTCTATATATAAACAAAAAAATTCTTAAAACTTACGTAGTTCTTGATGAGGTCAGGATGATCTTTCTCGAGGCCATCATCTAGGATTGTAACCACAACACCTTTACCAGTCACACCTTCTGCCCAGGCAGCTTGAACATTCATGTCTAGTGAAGCACCACGATTCTATCAAGGATAACAAATGCAATCACCAGCAATAATCTATAAAACAAATGCTTAGAAGGAAACTTTAGCTTTAAATTATTAATAGACTTTCTATGAGATTTGAAATGAAAATCAAGAGAAGACATTTGCTTCCATAGAGTACTAACCAAGTACCACATCTGTGACCACTTAGGGTCATTCATCCAGGTTGATCTATAGTTCGTCGTGGCCCTGGGTAAAAAATCCCTTTTAACACGCCGCTTCACCACCTGTTGCTCTGCCCATCTTACCTGAAAAACAACATAAATGTAAAAGATGTAGAATCTCCTCTTGCCCCTCCTCCATTCACTGAGTAACACAAAGTTGCTATCTTCACCTGTGAAGCATTCAACAGCTATCCTCTTCTACCTGTGAAGCATTCACCAATTACACATTTCTAACTGTGAAGCATTTACCACTTACCTATCTCTACCTTAAAGGATCCAATAGTTCCCCATCTCCACTTGTGAAGCATCCACCAATTACCCTTTCACCTGTGAAGCATCCACCAATTACCCATTCACCTGCGAAGCATCCACCAATTACCCATTCAACTGTGAAGCATCCAGCAGCTGCCCATCTCCAACCATGAAGGATTTACCAGCTACCCATCTCCACCTATGGGAGACATCCAAGCTGCCTTCCAACATTTCCCATATGGCTATGATGTGCCTCTTGTATCCACATTCTAATAATCTCATGGCTTTTAGTTTGCCCGAGTAATTCAAGTATGAATAACTCTGGCAACAAAGACCCTTTGGAAATCATTTTCTTCAGCAATTTCTCCGGCTATTAATGGAGTTGGTAAGCAACAGTAATCCAGCTGGTAGAGTATCCCTAATTATCTTGCTTTTCTCTGTTTCAAGGATTTTGATACTAAACCTATCACCATTGCTGAATATCTGACAGCAGTTTCATTATCCACATAGGTGACCATTCAAAACCATTACACCTTGATCCATGCTGCATCTCTTGTATTATTGTTATGCAAGTTTCTGTTTGTTATTTGGTTATGAATGCATCTTTCATATCTTCTGTGGCACTGTTGATACCCATTTAAAAATTTTCAGCCACTTCAGTCAGTAAAGCTTCCATACTGTTGTTTTATGTTGCTTTAGGGGAACAAGATGAGCACTATGAGGGTTATATGAAGGCAGAGGAAGTCAAACAGTGAACAAATATTACTCTCTAGGATTCATTAAAAAATTACAGATCCAGTTTCCTAATTTGCAAGTTATCCTCTGTATGCACATGAAATGCATTATCACTTCTTTATATTTGTCTAAATGTGTAAAGAAATCTAATCAGCAGTGTCTAGAATCCTAACCTAATGGATGAACATTTATATATGAAAGGATAATCAAGTTATAAAAATCATGGTCTTGAAGTTGTTTCATTTTATGCATCTGCTAATCTTATTTCTTTGTTAGCAACCATTATGGTATGATATATTAATTCAACTAGTCTGAAGCTTTTAGAATCTGTTTTGCTCCTCCATTCAAGAAGAGAAGGTATGTTGGCAGTTTTAAAACTATGGATTGAAAGTAATAAAAAAATTTTTATTTTCTTTAGAGTCTGGTCCTAGATCACCGCAGAGGTATTCTGTCAATGGCTGAAAGTAGGATCAGAGCTAAATTCTTACATGTTTCTCACATATGGAGAACTGTTAACAAGAATTCCTCTGCTGGATCATCAGTCACATATTTATAGGCTCACTGAACAACAATCTGTCCTGTCATGTCAAAACTTTGTTCATTGCTGCTAAACATGTATGATTCTTGCTCCTGTAAAAAGATTCCAATCCTAGATGCATTTCATGACTTACTCTTTGCATATAAACAGAATCCAATAATAGATATACTATGACTTTCTCTTAGCATTAGGATAAATTAAAGATTATCTTATCCCTGAACATTTTTTTGCATGTATTTGCTGATGTTAAAGGCTTTCAATTTTTATGGCTTCTGCTCCAGTGTTTCTATTTCATTTTCTAATACTTTCCTACCTTATGAGAGAGCTAGAGAGACAGGGGGTAACCACAAGTTTCCTTTGATCCATTTCTTTCTTGCACTGCTTTTATCAAAAGGGATGTGTTAGGTGAAATCTTGTAAAATCTCTGAGCTAACCTGCCCTATGCACTGGTATGAGGCCTAGTGGTAGTGGAAATTTTCCCATTAAGTGGGGAGGAATCCAACCATATGGGTAAGTTAACTTGAAAGTGAACAATCTTATTTTTTTCTTATTCTATATGACTGGAGCCACTTCATCTTATATTACCTCTCATTTTTATGCAATACAAAGCAACTTGTCATTGAGGGCAGATTTCAGGATGGATTTTCCATGTGATGCCTATAGACAGAAAAAAATTCCAGTGACCACCTTTCTTCTATTCAGGAAGCGTGAAGAGAAGGACATCAAAAATTATTTCATAGTGAAATTTATTAGACTCAATGTGAACTGAAGTCATAAACGGGGGAACTATTAATGACAGTTGCAAATCAAACTAATGATTTGAAATAACTTTTGAAATAGGTGGTTCAATACAACACAGATGAATACAAAAAGTAAACTCAATAGTTTTAATGTCCTAGAGAATCTTGCCTTTGATAAGCACAGCATGCATCATATAGGAAAAACAGCATGTTCATTAGTGGTCCTGTGTGATATACCGTTGGCTTGTTGATTAACTCATTCTCCAAAGTAAACAAACTGAATACATCAGCCACAGACTAAAGGTTCTTATTTTTGTGTTTATGTGCTATAGTAACACCAATCAACTATGGCACCACACTGTTGAATATAGTCATGTCTGGAGGCACAACCATCTTAAGATTTCCATCCACGAACCCTTCTGATCACTTCAAAACACCACATAACTTTCTCACATCTTCATCTTCCTCCTAATTCCATTTATACTACACAAGTCATTTGTCCCTTCAGCTCATATATCTCACTTATCCTGAACAATATACACAAGGATTTCATAGCTATACATCAGCACTGAAACA
Organism: Panulirus versicolor; assembly: GCA_032361705.1. Lineage (NCBI taxonomy): Eukaryota > Metazoa > Arthropoda > Malacostraca > Decapoda > Palinuridae > Panulirus > Panulirus versicolor. The sequence goes on along the minus strand of JAUUDZ010412475.1, from coordinate 4,321 downwards.
AGAACCATTTTCATTAACATTATAGTCATTCTAAATGTAATCAAAAAATGAGTTAGTTTCTCAAAATAGACAAACTGATTTAGATACAAACTTATCACCACTCTACACAGAAAATTTATGACAACAAAGTATTCTACCTAAATACACTAGATATCATATCCACTTTGGGAATCCAGGGTCAAGTTCATTGGCTGTTGTGTAGGTTGTCACTTCACTGTGTAATAAATCGAAGAATGACTCGGTAGCATAATTTCTTTTGTATTGTCATCAGAGATGAGTCTCATGAAGTTTGCTATTCTTCCTTAACAGTGTCATGTCATCTAACTAGGTTTCTCTATATGAAAAAAGGACAATTCTGAACAGTTTTGGATAATAGTCCATTTATTGGTTATGGATTCTGCACCACCACCATCAACCTACAGTTTCACTTCTTTAAGACTATCAGACTTCTCTATTTGTAAATGACACATCAAACAATCCTTAGATGCCTGTAAGCATGGAAGCAACTTGTCACACCAATGTTCACCATGACCAGAATTGTGGCATGCCTGACCAGATTTTTAATGGAAGCCTTGATCAGAGTTATCAATGGGTGGGTGAAAGACTTCTTATCCATGTGAACTTTTACATGCTGAACTAAAGTAGTCATCTAGCTAAAACTATAGGCAATTTGAACATTCTTTTAAGACTCTTTCTAGTCTAAACAGTAATGAGCTTGACTACATTACTCCTGCAGCTAAAGGTCATTAAGCAGTACAAACATTTGTATAGCTCTTCACCTTATTAAGTCAAGTGCTGCACAGAATCATTCTAAAAGGAGATTGTCTTTTGAACACTGTGGACATTCATAAAGTTTTTCCAGCATGAATAATTATGTGCTCCACAAAACTATATCTCTGGAAGGCCTCTGGCAACGCAAACATTATTATGGCTTCTTTCTTTCATGAATGTTCACATGGGTTACTAAAGTACTCCATTAGAGAAAGTCATTTAGACACTATACATTAATATGGCTTCACTCCTGTGTGAATAGCTGAGTGCTGCACTAAGAGAGCCCTAGGGGAGGTCTTTGGCATTGTTAACATTCATATAGTTTCCCTCCTGTATGAATCTCCTGGAAGAGGGTCTTCTGGCAATAGGAACACTTATGTGGGTTCTCTCCTGTATGAACATTGTCATGAATCAAATCGATCTTCAGGGAAAAAGTTTTTTAATATTGTACATATTCATAATGCCTCTCTCCTGTATGAGTACTCATGTGCCTCATCATTAATCTTCGCGAAGAAGTGATATATTAGTTTCATTAAGTCCTCTGAAATCAACAGTGGTGGAACCTGAGCAAAGATGGCAAAGAGGAGGCTTCTCTCCTCCCTTGCTCAAACAAGTTAGGGTGCTAAGTTCCATTGCCAGTTATTGGGTCACATTACTCATAATGTCATTCCAAAGACTGATTGGCAGTTACTTGTTCATATCTAATGAATTACGCTGCTGTTGAAGTTAAATCTCCTGTACATTCTTTGCTCTTTTTCTTTCCGATTTCATACAGGATGGTACAGTAAGAAACTCATTAGAGGAAGTGACAAGGGAAAGAAAAGAGGGGAAAGACTGGAGGCAAGACGTGAGGAAGGTCAGAGGTCAAAGAAACGGACCCTGTAGAAAGAACTAGATGGAAGCTGGATAGCACAGTACAACTGTGAGCAAGCCTCTACGTATGCTTGGAAGGTGAAGACTAAGAGAAAGGAGAGGCAATCAAGTCTTAATATAAAGCGAGAGGCAATCTGGAAATGAGTGTGTACTTACGCTAGGCTCAGACATGAGATTGTCGTGATGGGTCTGGGATGGGTCAGCTGAACGTCGCGCCACTCTCCGGTGCCGTAGCAGGTATACATCATCAAAAATCTGTAAAGACAACACAATTTGTTTTATCAGCTATGACACAGTAATACTGTATAATTTGATGAAGCTACACTACAGCTAGTTCAGGAGATATCATTAATAATACCAAGATCACGACATCAAGTAGAAAACGTTTAGTTTCCATGGAACACATGTGTTGCTTGCAGTACAGCATAGTTACTGGAACTGACATAAGAATGGGAGGAAAAATTGTTGGGAAAATAAAACAAAACAAAAAAACCCATGAAACACAAATCAGTTAATTCAATGTTAAGCTAATATAGGATACCTTGGATACCTAAATATATGTATCTATGCCCATATGTGAATGTAAAATCTGATCAGATCTCTCTCTTATGGGTTTTTATCAACAACGAGTTACAGAGCTCTGGTGTATGTCATGAACAGTGGAATGAGTTTAAGAGAAACGTGTAATAATTCCAATCCGTATATACTCAGTCATCTGTCATACCCCTGAGTACTAATTACATAAAGTAAAATGGGGTCAGTCCTACAAATGGCCTCATAACAGTACAATCTGTACAAGTTTTATGTATAGAGGTAGTATTTCTTTGCTATAAGCAGGTTAACTTTTGCAGGTTAACTTTTTCACAAGAGGTGTAACTCTGCAAAACCTAAAGTTATAGAATTTATACCACTGAATTGTTTACATGCAGATAAATGAGTCCATCAAGTACTGTATAATGTATGATGCGATTAAACGCACCTTCACTAAACCAAGGTATGACATCTGATAACGGGCTATGACTACAAGGGACAGAATGGTTCCCAAGCATCTGGTATGCCAAGCAGGTGACAACTACTGTCAAGATAAATGTACAGAAAAAATAAGGTAAGAGCAGAAACATTATACGATCTGTCCTGTGGGTGTGATCCCATGTGTTAGTAAGAAGGCCTATACATATGTACATCTTTTACATCAAAGAAGTGTGAGTTTCAGCTCTCATGGTGCTTCCTTCTTTCCAATGAAAGTATTTTTCCACATTTGGAAAATACTGCAGACTCAAGAATCCGTCATTTGTAGAAAGCCAAAACCTTTCATTACCTACGATGAAGCAGCATGTTACATTATCCAAGATGTGCATTTTTTCTGTAAACTTGGCATCACTTCACACTGGTCACTCTCAAAATGAAACACCATACCATACATAAGTAAGAACGATGAAAATATGGAGGAACTGATTTCAAGAGAAACTAAACATTAAACCATGTTTGCAGATGGGGTTTCTTGCTTAGATTTTCTACTTGGACAGACAGCACACACGAGCAGACAGTATGAGCAGACATAGTAGAGTATGTACGTACACAATTAACGTATGTATGGGCTTTATTGAAGCTTTTAACAGCTGGAGATCTATAACCAATGTCCCATGTGCTAGTGTGGACTTTGTTACTGACCACAGACAAATGGATGGAAAAGCAAACTGACGTCGATGAATTAACTGATTGACTCTACAAACTACATATATGCCAGTCAGTTTTTGCTAGGGACACAGAAACGAAATAATATTTTCCTTTCTAGTTCCTAGGCAGGCTATCAGCAAAAGGAAGCAACCGGAAAGCATAATACATATGAAACAAGTCTATTAATGGTATAAATTCATCACGTAACTCTCTCAAACACGCATTCATATACAAAATACATTTGAAAATTTTTTATCAATCATATAAATTCATCATGTAACTTGAACAGTATTACGTGAATGAATTTTACCACAACTTCAAACCAGATATATAACAATGGGAAGACATCAGCAATGAACGACCTGCAATACAATAGGAATAACATCTGAGCAGCAAAATGGTAAAGAAGAATCTGAAATAGTTGACCGAACGAGCCCTTCAAGCATGCACTAAAATTCAAATCATATGGAAAAGTCTGGATTCGTACATACATAGCACCATTCATTATGGAAGAGAAACGAGCGGGAGACCTTAATGGCCGCAGCTCACCTATCAAAAATGGAGGAGATTTCCCGTAGACTCAAAACATAAAAGGAAACTTTTTTGCAATTAATCAAAAGCAAAGGCAATTGGCGAGTGAAAATAAAATAATTCATACACAAAGTTCAAAGCAGGGGGCCTCAAGGACCAGAGGCTCACTAAGAGCAGAAGAGGGAGTATGCACGGAGCTCAGTATGAATCAATGATGTGGGCTAAAACTTACCCGAAAGAAACAACCCCCTAAAGACCACTAAAATAGCGATCCTAACATTGCACACATCTGAGTTCGTTAATCACATCATGCCACAGCACTCAACTCAGGACCAGATTCCTGGAACTCTTGTTAAAGAAATACAAAACACCATTAGTGCGATGATTGAATAACCCCTGAAGACCGAACCGAGGCCTTAATATCATCGCAAGAATCAAGTAACGCAGCTCCAATCTGTGAAGAAAGAAA
>JAUUDZ010412453.1:0-14996 GCA_032361705.1 Panulirus versicolor | reverse complement strand
ATGTAAAACATCAGCCTTAGACAGAAACATAAAGGATAGGGTGAATTTGTTGGAAAGGAAATGTCTGAGGACAATATGTGATGTAAAGAGGGCTGATCAAATAAAAAATGATGAGGTAAGAGAGAGATGTGGAAGTTGGAGGAGTATGTATGAGAAAGCTAAAGAGGGTTTGCTAAAATGGTTTGGAATTATGGAGAGGAAAGGATGACTAAGGGGGTACACATGTCAGAAATGATGAGATCAAGCAAAAGGGGGAAACAAAGGATGCGAGGCATACAAAGGATAAAGCAAGTTGGTGTGGTGATTTACAGATGTCAGCGGGTTGAACCAGGAGGCCTGATTGTGGATAGGGACTCTGGTTTGGCACTACCTTGCTGACACATGAAATTGCATACAAGTATTGAAAAAGAGGTGTGGATTAATGTTTTTCTGCCTTACCCACTTTGATACACTTGTAAGTTTGTTTCAACTTTGTTGCACATTATCTAGGATTTTTTTTTTTTGCAGTATACTGGTTGGAAAGCATTTGTGTGAATTATGTAAAAAAGAATACAACTTAAAATATGGCGAACCAGAACAGAAATGTTGGAGAATTTTCATCTGAAACTGTAAATACTGTGATGGCTTCTGGACCAGAGTTACTTGTGCTGACTTATGAAGCAGATTTGGAGGTACAGATGTCTTCCCCTATTACTTTTAGAAACGAAAAAATGCATTACTCCAATTCCGTCTGAGTGATAGGTGCAGGGAGGGAGCGCTACTGAACTCAAGATATATGGGATGAACAGATATGTCCAAGAAAGCTTGCACACTTCAAACTGTAACTTCTGCCTGTAGAACCCAAAATAGATTTTTAGAGAAAGTTTAAAGCTTTGAATGCATATTGCATCTGGTGTATGCCAGCATAAGTATTTAGGAGGACATACATACAGATATCTCTGCAAGAGTCTTAAGCAAATTGCAATTAATAAAACCCAACCTTTCCTGAGTGGGAGTTCAAACCTAAGCCTCATGGGATAAGAAGAAAAACATTGCAGGAGAGAAATATTATAATCATGCTGTATTTTTGTATAAACAGCTTACCATTTTTAATGTCCTAGTAAAACTGCAACATACAGGCTAATACAGAGCTACTGAATATGATGAAACATTAGTTATGGTTTCATTATGACATTTATAAAGACAGAATTTGAGTCACCATTGTGCTCTATTTTAAATATTGATAACATAGCAGGACACTAGAGATACCATTCAGTAAAATGCTTTACATTAAATAACTGATGGTGAAAGGTGTTCCTTAGCTATTTAAAACGTCTCCTCTAAACTGACATAAATATGGAAATGATGATTTCTTTTTTTTTTTGTGGCCACCTCCAGCAGGGAGTTCCTGAAGGGAATGGACATCAGAAAATTAGATAGATGAATGATGTCCTATTTTTGAATTTTAATGAAAACAATGCTCTGACATTACATTCTGACATATGGAATTAGAATATAAAGTTGATTGTTATCAGAAACATTCAAGCCAAATTTTTAACTTCTCATATAACAACCTAATAATCTGGCTAAATTTTTCTTCTCACTCTTGAAATACTGTTGAAAGGATAACAAAAATGGTGCCCTGATACAAAAGATCATCAAATCTTTACAGCTCACAAGCTGTAACTTTAATCATGTGAAGTGGGTGGAAGAAAACTCATTTTCACAGTGAATTGTTAAACGACTATTAGAATTAGAGAGCATCCAGAGGTGACTTGAACCTTCTTACTGTTGTATTTTTACTGTAATATTTATTATAATCAATCCTCATGATAAGCTGAGATGTATGCTGTGATCCCTGATGAAGTCGTAAATTGGAAAGAACAATGAACAACTGGGCAGCTGCACGTTCAAATGCTTCACTCAACTCCTTGATCTGATCTATGTCACTGAGAAGTGTTGGTTTGGTACCAAGAGTTGAGACAGATCTAACATCTTTGGATTCACTGCTATATGTATTCTCTAGGATGGTACAGAACTTATGCACAAACTTTAATAATTGCTGCAGAGAGCCACTGACCACAGTGTTGTTGAGGAAACACTGTGCTGAAATTGAGACAAGGAAGTTGTGGTGGGCTCGAGCCAAATGTTGATAATCTTGAGTCTTCTGTATTTCTGTGACAAGTTGCCAGTGTTGTGACTCCAGAACGTCGACCTGCAGATACAGAACTTTTTCAGCAATATGCACGCACACATATGCACAAAAAATATTCATTTTTTTTTTATATATGTTCCCACATTACTGAGATAGCACCTGGAACATAAAAAGGCCTTATTCCCTCACATCCATTCTATATCTGTCATATGAAATGCATTGAAACCACAGCCCCTAATCCCAACTTAGCCCCACAGACCTTTCTGTGGTTTTCCGTCAGATTCATGTGTCTTGGTTTAACCCACTGATAACATGTCAACCCTTGTATACCAAATTGGTTCAATTCACTCTATCCTGTGTATGCCTATTATCCTCCTGCATATTTGGGCCTCAAGCACCCAAAACCTTTATCACTCTATCCTTCCATTCCCAATTTGGTCTGCCCCTTCTCCTTGTCACCTCCACTTCTGACATATCTCTGTCAACCTCAAATTTACCACTATACAGGGCTGGCTTCATAATTTTATCAAATTTGTTGGCCTGAGAAATGTGAGTGTCAGACGAGAATGCAGTAGCTGATGTCGAGACTGCAGAGCACACGAAAAAGGAACTCCAGAATATTGTAGAGGAGAAAGGTCACACACCATATCAGGTATGGATCAGTATCAGATCCAAAATCAATAGTAACCTGTTTACTAGTTTTGGGTTTGATTTCTTTCTTTATATTTTGCAAGTGTATTGTTGTCATATGTTTCTCACAGTTTTGCGAGTTGGCTGTAAAGCCTCCTCTGATGCTTGACATCCATTTTTAAGTTTTTATCATACTTGATTGCCATTTCACGTGGTAGCGATGTAGTGTCAGGAACAAATATGAACAGAAGACCTCATCAACATCAGGCCTTCACTGAATGAAAAGAGGCAAAAGAAACGGAAAGAAAAGGAAATGAATAGTTAAAAGTCTCTTAGGATTTACAATATGGAAAGAACTTGAGAATGCATAATGAACTGACCTGTAGGTAATACTGAATATTGTCAATCAAGAGGCTCATGTGGTGTCTCAGTGTCCACTGTAGACGGTCCATCTCACTTTTTCTGAAAATTTGAAATCGGTAAGAGGCAACACCATAAAGTAATAACTGGTATGGTAAATATCTGTAAACGGACAGAAATATAGTCTTTGTATCTGACACTTATGCAAAAAGCAGAACAGTGTCGGAAAAACAGGAGGAAAAATGTCAATGTGTATATTTTCTCTCAAATTTCTTTGCAGTTTCCCCCTTTAACAAGCTAGAACCAGGGACATGAATGAAAGACTGCCTCATTTGCTCAAAGTCGTTGTCCTAGTATCATGTATAATGCACCACAACCAGAGTTAACCATGCACACTTAAGTGCCACACAGCAATGCTGTGGTTTCCCATGGCCCCTTAACATGATCTAGTTTGGCCTATTGACAACATGTCACCCCCAATGCACCATGTCACTCCAATTTCCTCTATCCCTTACATGCCTCTTACCCTCCTTGAATATTCAAGCCCCTCAAAGACTTTCACTCCATATCTCTCAGTCTTCTCCTCCCAATTTACCCCCATACCTCTACCATGTACATCCTCTTTTGTTAGTCTTTCTTTACTCATCCTCTCCACTCATCTAAGCTATGTTAGCACATCCTGGTTATCTCTTTCAGTCAGACTGTACTTACTACCACATCTTGCTCCTATATATCTGTTTATATCTATAATGCCTGTTTCTGCCTAGAAATGTCTCAAGGGGTGGCCACATCAATAGTATCCATAACCAGTGAACTTCACATCTCACTCTTACACTGTCATTCCTTATATGATCAAACTCGCCTTACACCACATGTTTTCTGGCATTTCATTTCCAACACATCCACCCTCTTCCAAGGTCCAAGACTCATATCTGTACAACACTGTTGGCACTACTATATCTTCAAACATACCTTCTTTTGCCCTACTATATAATGACCTCTCCTTTGCCCCAACTCTCGTCTTATAGGTCACTTCAGCTCCCATGTTTTCATCCCCCGCTAAGTCCACTCTAAGGTACTTAAAGCACCCCCACTTTCCCTAGGTTCCCACTCAAACTCACACTCAATGCATCCTGCCTAAATCCCCTGTTACACCTCATTAACCTACTTTTATTTGTAGTAACCCTCAACTTTAACCATGAACAACTAAAAGAATTAGAAATTTACAGTCTTGACCGTCAGAAGGAGAGATATGTAATAATATATGCCTGATAACAAATGTGAGGAATAAAAACTATATTCTGAACCTGAAGCAACCTGGAAAGGGCAATACAGAATCATCAAATCATGATTAACTCCAGGAATTTACGAAAAATGCAAAAGACAAAGATACATGAATGCCAATGAAGAAGTTTAAATAATTATTTAATGCCATACCAGGTGATATAAGAAATTCATTATGGCAAACTACATACAATAATAGTGTTACCTATGGAATTTGGTTCGCATCTGTGTGATCCACAACTGTTGCAGGCGATACTGAGCTCTTCGAACATCCAAGAGAAAAGTGAAGATGGCATTGTACTTGTCTTGGACTGCTGGAGTGAAGAGCTTATATAGAGGCCACTTGGCATGGTAGTCCAGCCTCAGATTCTGCCAACTTTTATCTGGAAAATTATTAATGTACATCAGTCAGTCAGTATCTAACATTCTATAGCCTGTTAAATATAGATGTGGACAAAGTTAATGTCAGCAGTGTTTCCATCCCACAAAGTGAGTGGTCCTTTCATCAACATATCCAGTATTCCTTTAGACTGTACTTCACATAATGCAATTACAATAATTCATACAAACTGATAGGCCAAAGCTAAGCCAAATATGTTCAAGTACCTCGCTATAACTCCTAAAAGACATCTTACCCTAAGGCAAGCATAGCTATTACAGAGTGTCTTCCATTACATGGACTTGAACATTTACAATTAACAAATAGTAACTGGAGCAACTATGAAATTTTCATGTGTATAACCTGCTAATACCAGTGTATGTCAATAAAATGAAACTGCAGTTCTCCGTCCTCATCCAAGACCATCATGAGTGCTCATTACATCATTCAAGCTCATGTACTTGCCACCAGCTGCATTATATGGATTACTTGCATGAACTGAATTACTTGACACTACCTGAACAAGTAATTAATTATCAGCATGTCATAACTTCTAAGCCAAGCAGGCTCGCAATGTCAACTACAAAGTAAAATGAGAACCAGGCACCAATCAACAATGCTGCCTATTAGAGGTGAGGTAGATCATTCTCTAGCTAATGACCGTTCCTACTTCTGCATTGATAATTTGACAACTGATGCCATTTTTTTTAGTAACCTAAACCTCCTGTCCACTAATATGAGCAAATGTGGATGATATACATTACAGCTCAGTTAACATTTGAAAATGGTTTCGTGGAGAAAATTATTTCTGTATTACTTCTTCAGTCCAAATATTCTAAAGTATTTGCTTATTCCCACCTTGTCAAGGTAGCACCAGGAATGAAAGACAGCCTTGAAGGAGCATGAAAACTTAATAATTTCTACTTTATAGGAATAAAATAGAAGAGTTCACTTTCCAGACCTGGCTGAACTTTGGTTTGAGATGGCTGCGAAGGCATTTGTGTCTTGAGGGAAAGGGTGAACTTTTCAAGCATGCCATCTTCTAGTAACACTTGTCTCCCTGCTAACTGGAAAAGTCCATCAAAATCTGGAAAAAATGCCAAAAATTTAAAAATTGTGGTTATGTAAACATTTGCCCCCAATTTTTTCATTTATTAAATTATCATACAAAACCAGTATATAGGGTTCCTGCAACTTTGAAGCCACACCTCACACACGAGCAGGAAAATGTTGACGGGTAAAGGTCCTTGACTAGACTGTGCCCCTTTCCACCTACTGATGATACGACTTCACTGAAGGTGAAGTTTTGCTTTGGTGTGCAGACAGTCCATCTAAGACATCTTTATGGGAATCCTATGGGACTTGGTCTGCCTTGTCCCCTAGGTGGTCCCCAAAGTCGAAGAAAGGACATGCCTTTCTGAGTGATGGGCACCTGAAGATTAAATATCATGAAGAAATGACGACATTCCCAAAAGGAAATCTAGTGCAATAGGAGTTCTATGAAATCATTCTTCCTCCATTTCAAATCACAAAGAGCATTTTTTTTCTTTTTCCTTCTTTCATGCCTGTTTGCCATTTTTTGCATTAGCAAGGTGGTGTCAGGAACAGGTGAAGAAAAAGCCTCATTAGTTTAAGTATATCAAATGAAATAATACACCACAAAATATAACATAGTAGTGTCACTCACTTGCAACTGGCGAGCTACTTTTACGAAGGAATGGTGTGATGGATGGGATGAGAGTTTGGTATAACTCTCCACGGCCCAAAAGGAAGACGGCCTTTAAGTCACCTAGTTCTGCTATCAAACCTGCCTCCATTACCAGCTTCCACAATTCCTGAAAAAAAAAGGTGGAATGATACTGCAGCATAACTCTACCGGTCATAATTCTATAGACGAAGGACGATATCAACCCAGACCCCATAAAAATGTCACATTCTTAACATTTCATATTTTACCTACCTCAGATACACAATGTCTTATTGTCTCAATGACCTGGCTGAACTGTATGATGGAGAATGTTGGTTCCTGACCCAGTGCATGAATAAGACCTTTAAACTCCTCTTCTCTGCTTTTTAGCACTTGGCCATTATGTGATGATACAGCTGCCATATCCACAATTTCTAAAATACATCAGATAAACAGAATAGTTTTTAACTTGAGAATTTCAGAAGAGGAGGTCATGTTACTGAAGATATTATACAAATATCCTTATACTTAATATAGTTTGTACATGAACAGTACATCTAGTCTCATAATCTTGTATCCATCCATACATTACAAAGAATGAAAGTTCAATTGAAAAAGATGAGACAGAGCTGGTAAAACTGATGGAAAAAAAGCAGTGAAGGTAAATAAGTACATAAGGATGAATGAAAGGGCCAAATATGGAGGAACATGGTTTGACAAGACTGCAACATACAAGACAATTCAGCAAGGATCATTCTGGTGTGTGTGTCACTCATTAACTCTTCGTTAGATGAACATGACAGTTAGTCTCTGATCCTATATTGGTTATGATGACAGAAACATCTGATACCACAGAGAAAGGTATCAATGATGATTCATAAGTTTACCTCATCTCTATCGGGCAAACATTATTCTAGTACATGATGAAAGTGTTTGGATTCTTATATTGGTTGCAAATTCGACTAACATTTTGGACTCTCAAGATCCAGAACCCGGTACTAACAGTGACACCTGGAAAAAACTATTTAGACAAAAAATTACCATATTTGTGGAAAATAATAAAAAAAAAGTCAATGAGGAAAACATAAGTTGTGACTGTGCTAAACTATGAAGAGTGAGTTACCATGAGTTAACCCCTGAGGTGATACACACTTCACAACCCTATGTGGGATCAGCCGTGATACAGCCAGTCTACCTGGTAAGGTTAGTCAGTTGTTTTATGTTGTCTATCAATCTCCAAACCATTCTTAGTGAGCACCAAAGTTACGAGACAGGTAGGAGTAAAATGAGTAAAATAATGACCTAGCTGTACTAAAATCAGTATGTGATGTATTCTATTTATCATGTTCTTTGCATACCATATGTTTTGTTGTGCTTGTTCCTCATTTAATGCATTTGCAAGTAGCACCCGGAACAGACATAAAACTTCACTCGTTATTTGTTTGATATGTCATCACATACTATCTATTGTATCATTTTTTGGTGGAAAAGCTGGTAAAAGATTTATTATTTGGTGTACATTATATTAGAGAACAATCATACATGAACAAATGCACATATAAAAAGAAACTATAAGATCAAAAAGCACCACAAATTTATTATTACAGGCTCTGCATTAAACATGCCAGTAAAAGAAAAAAAAAAAGGACAGGTATAGAAAAATGTGTAAAAGTATGTGGCTATATAAGCCACAGCATATTTGAACATTGCCAACCTATATGAACAATGATAAGAAAGTATTAAATCTACATTAAGTGTTCATTTGAAGAAATCTGACTTACCACTGTCTTTTCTAGCCTCCCTCTCAAATACAAGGATGCATTCCCCAATAAAGAGAATCTTCTCAGCCACAGTGAGAGGTATATGGCTAGGCAACATCTCCAACCTTAGTGTGCATTCTGGATGAAGAACAGAATTCTCAGATTCCTCGAGGCTCTGAGGATTTATAGTTATTATTAGATTCATATTCCTTTCAAAATAGGAAGGTGTTGGATCAGAGCTTGTCCTAGTGATCCCAGGTTTAAATTCAAAGGACAAAGGATGCCTGGCTCTGCTTTGCAATATGCTCTGATAACTAAATTGACATGTTCAGGCCCCAATCGCTCAAAAATCTTTTTCACTCCATCCTTCCACTTCCAATATGGTCTCCCACTTCTCTTTTTCCCTCCACTTCTGACACATATATTTTAAGAAATAACATGGAGTCTTGCATACTATTTAATACAAAAACACTTCATGGCCATGTTTTGCCTGACATGGTGGTCATTTAAAAGAAAAATAAAAGTCTGTCAGTAATAGCAACGAAGTCAGCTAACACTCCTAACCTGAAAACTTCTTCAGTCACTTTAAAAGAAATAATCACCTTAGCAGATTAAAAGTTGACATTAGCAATGTCAAATCATTGCAACATATTCCAGATGATCCAAGGTCATATAGTTCATCATATTAAATTGCAAGGCATAGTTTCTATAATAATAATCTAATACTTTTTTAGTTTTGCACACCAGCCAAGGGTTCTGATGAACCCCAACTGACAAAGGCTAGCAGTGCTGATTTTTTTTAATATAGACATATCTGTATGCTAATATGAAAATACAAAAGAGTAAAGATGCAGTTGACTTACAAGAGCATCCATTTGCAGCATTTCATCAGTAGCCTTACTGCTGGTGATGCTATGTATGAAAAGCTCATGATGTGGGTCCAGCAACAGTCCATGCAAGAGCCAGTGAGTCAACTGATCATAAAGTACTGTATGAACTTCTTGCTCTATCCTGAAATATGATGTAAATAAAAATAGATTTACAATAATAATTCTTTTACACGTTTGACACTTTGTCTGAGCAAGGTACTGTGAAGACCAGATGACTGAGCCTTTGAGGATAATATCCTCACCTGGCTCCTTCTGCTGTTCCTTACTTTGGAGAGTAATATAAGCAAAGAGGATTATGAGCCCTGCACTCGTGCATTTCATAGTTGCATCTATAACATACAGGAGATACACAAGTTGGATACTTTCTCCCCTAACCCAAAGGATACACAACGATAGTATTGTAATGATAAAAAGGAAGTACTGCTTATAGAATGCTTACACCTGTGATCAGTCATCTACATAAGCAGTACTATGGGTAACCTACATGTTTTTTCAATGAAGTCTTTCTTTAACAACATTCCCATGACAGATACCAGGTGCACACATCTGAAACTTCATCATATCCTTCACTTATTTCCATTATAAAAGTATTTTCTTTTTTCCTTAAGTCGTTCCTTTTACCTTTCTTGTAAATTTTTTCCCATGTGTATCCTTGGTAAAGCAACTTAACATACTGAATCATTGATAAAACAGTCTAATTGTTGATGAGATGTCTTAAGCACTGTCAGTGTGCAGTATGTCAATAAGGCAAAATGTTTAAAAAGATTATGTTAGCATGACTCTGCTTCGATTGTGGAAAAATATGAAAGGGAGTTGCTGGACTCGTCCTGCTTGTTGTTCCACCACAGGTGAAAAAGTCACCTTCAGCGATGTTGTATTATCATCAGTTCATGAAAGGGAGTACATTCTCATTGAGGAGCTTCTCGCTCTTAAGAAGTTCATTATTTCCCTGCTTCTGACTGTGGCAGTCTTGAAGCTGCAATAGCCTGATATAAACACCCTGGTCATGGTAAATATGCATAAATGTTTATAAAACTTTGAATTTCTTTACTGCTGAGCCAAAATTTCAGAAGTACTTCTTGAGAAGATTCTGCAGAAAGAGCAAACTCAAAAGAGAGGAATAGTAGCATATTGAAGGATAAATCATGAGAGAAGATAAAGAGGTGGGTATGGATGGAAATCACTAGTTATGTAAGCACCCATTATAATATAAATTTGTGAGAGATGTAACTAAAAGTATATACATATCCAAAGTTTACTTTGTCATACCTGTTCACCATTTCCTGCCTCTACAAGGTGGTGCCAAGAACAAATGAACAACAGCCTTACACAAGTTATATGACGCACCAAAACCAGAGCCTACCATCTCCAGCCGAGCCCCACAGCCCATTCCATGGTTTCACCTGAAATTATCAGTAAAACCTTGACAAGAAAAATCTATCAGGAACAAGGAAAGAGCTTATCACTCACTCACCGCATAAGGACCTGCCTGACATGTGACACAGAGTTTGCAGTGTGCTTGTGAAGAACTTCCAGTATCATGCAGCCATGAATATTTTTTTCTTCAATCTGAGAAACAAAAATATAAAACACTGGATGAGAAGTACGTTATACCTGTGATCATTCTAATTTGTTTAAAAATCTGTTTTTAATATTAAGCTTAGTCTGGTCAATCTGAGGATCCTGCCACTCAAGAGGACTTACCAAACATTATTTTGGATAGTATATCATAATGTAAGCCCATATTGTGCCTTATTGGTGCAAAGGCTTCAAAGCCAGGCCTTAATTGAAATATAAAGAGGTTAAAGAAAGGGAAAAGAAGAAACAAAAATATTTTTTAAACTTTGGAAGTAAAAAACCTGTCTTTTGAACAGTGCCAAGTCATAGTTACTGGGTAAGACATAAGAGGGGAGAGAGTTCCAAGGCTTTGAAATGTAGGAAAAGAAACGCTTATCAAAACAGCTCACCTTTGACTTGCAAATGGTAACATTACAACAAACAAAAGTCATCACATGGTTTACAGAGAGATGATTATATCCCTACTGAGCATTTGCTACTCGTATACCATTTATGATGCAGTATGGAAAAGCCGAAAATTTACAAATGTGAAACATAACTAGGAAATGTTGGCTAGTTATCAAGTTTACTATTAGCAATGAGGCTGAAAGGTCTAAGCAGAAAAAGAGGCTGCTGCTGATTGAGACTGCCCTTGACCAGCTACCTCCCTTGTTGAGTGATTCAGTCTTGTACCTTCCAAACACTGTCATTGAAAATGAAGAACAGCAAGGAATGAGAAGCTAAAACTATGTTGAGAGCAGATATCACATACTGTTTCTGCATTCTTTTTATACAGAGTAATAAAATTATGACTGACCTATATGAACTGTCTGCAACAAACTCTAGGCTTGTGTTGTGGCCAGGTCAAACACAGGAAAATACTGGAGTAGGTATAGGTCCAAGGGGAGGAGATGGGAGTAAAGGATTAGGTGCAGAATCAACCAAAGTTGAATTAGAGGAATATTAGGTACCAAAAAGAGTGGCTGCACCAACTTGAGAGTTAGCTAAAGATTATGCAAATCTGCTCATAGCAAAAGTCATTATCTTCACAGCTGAGAAAAATGCGTATTGGAACTTACCTGGGTCACCAGTGATGACAGAGTAGCTAATAATGGAGCCATAGGCTGGAGAGTCAGCAGCAGCTCACTGAGAGGCAGGTGAGGATCATTTAGCAGTTTGAGCTCCAACTCTACCACTGTTGTGTGAAAGGCATGTGTTGTTCTATTAAGAGCTGCTGCAAGGGATGACAGGTACAACCCACAACGATGGTCTTTGTCTGAAAATTATGGAAAATGAGTTTTGAATTCGGAGAAAGACTCATTTCTGACACTAAATATAGCTAGCTTGTTATAAATTAATCCCTTTGCCCCTATGCTGGCTGCAAACGACAATAAATCATACTGGTGAATTCTCCAAATATTAACGTGCACTGGCCCTACCATTGCCAACAATCAAGTTCACTAACATTTACAAATCACTGCTATGTTGACTAAGCATGCTAAGCTAATAGAAACTGTGAAAAGTTTTTGTTGAGAGTAAGGCAAGTACATGTGTGCAAGGGGTGTGCATGGGAAAGAGCAAATTTGAGTAATTTGGTATACAAGGTGTGACATGCTGTCAATGGGCTGAACCAGGGCATAGAAAAAGGTCTGTGTGACTTGGCTGTGGTTAGGGGGTTCTAGTTTCACTGAATTAAACATAATGGCCAGAGTATGGATATGAGAAAATGAGGCCATTTTTCATCTGGTCCTGGTGCTACCTGCTATGCAGAAAACATTGACCTAGAAATAAAGCATAAATATGATAAATGGTATACTGCCTTGGTGGAGACCACTGCTATGAAATCTTTCTTCCCTTTTCAGTAACCTTTTATTATGTGTAGTTTGTTTTCCAAATTCACATCTTCAATATTTCAAAAATTAGGCATCAAAATTCCTGAATACTACTAACCTGCATGAACCCTTACAATGTCGTACGTATTGCAGAAATGGGTAATCTTCTTGTAGTACGTACCAATCTCTAGTATCTGGTTGACAATAGCATATTCACTTGGATGGAGAAAGCCTAAATCATTTGATACCTGTAAACATGGAAAGAATGTCATACTGCATTTCTCTGTCATGTGACAATGTGTACCATGTCAAAACTTTGACACACCTCCCACTTCTGAGCATTTGTTTCTAAACTGAAGTATGTGTTTGAAGGTTAGTCCAAATACACATGATGCATATTTCTATCAAAATATTAAGATTTCATATACCTTAAAGCACTGTTCAGCACTATGACTTTAATATCAGATAGGAAAATATTACAACAGTGTTCAGCATTAAAATTTTGCACAGGTTATATTGCCAATATAGCAGCTGTCAGTGGTAGATCAAACAGTATTTTGCCAATATAATTTATCTTCCTTGTGCCACTTTATCATTGGATTTATCATCTCTTCCCATACTGAAGTTTTCAAGTATGAGGATTCACGTAAATATCAATGACGAGAGAGCAGATGAATTTTAATTTCAGCAGGTCCAAAAGGAGTCACTGGAGATATCTCCCCAGTTGCAATCTTAAGGTTCATCGAAGATTTAAGGTTAAAAGTCAAACCAGTCAAACTTACCTGACTCCCACCCAGGGGGCTGTGCCTCTGGCCCTTTAACCCTAGCCTGTCTCAGAGATTAACATAATCAAGAAACTTTAAGATATCCAGTGTTAAAGAGGTACATGGAAAGCAAACATTATTGGCAAAGTATTATTTGACCCAGATTTTTTTTTTATAATTTGGGGTAAATTACCAGTTAAGTCATGTGTAGAAACCAGCTAATGATAATGGGTTATTTTTTTAAAATGCTAATGTTGTGTTTAGGAAATATAATATGAATATTTATGGAGCATGTTTTCGATCAGAATAGTTAACTCTGCAACATCAGAGAACTTTATATAAAGTTGAGGGTGATGAATATTGGGGAAAATATGGGGTTAGTTAATGTCAAAGCGAGACAATTGCAGAATATCAAGAGAACCCAAAAAAAAACCTAACGTAACCTTCCTAGCAGGCGAAATTTATATTTTATTTTAGTGGCTGACATGGCATAGGGAAAAATGCCCCAGTCAAAGACCATTTCAGGTGAAACAAAAATAAAAGAAATTAATCAGGTGTTTGTAGACATGACTCTAAAAAAAAAGGAAGAAAAGTTATGTGAAGAGGGAAAGACAAAAGAAGGAAGAGAATTCCAGAACTTAACTATTACAGGGAAGGCGGTAGCATAATAGAACGTAGGACACAGAAAGAAGAAAAAACAAAGGAGTTTAGAAAGCAGACATGCCATGCCCTATCAAAGGATTTAGAGAAGACGAGGGCTATGACAAAACTTTCACTAAAATCCCTGAGAAAGAAGGCGGACCAGAGGTTGGTCTCGCTCACCACCAGACTTAGAACAGTAAAATCTGTACCAGTAATGTGAAAGAAGGGAACATAATTTTAAGTGTTTGAAAAACTGAAAGTAAATGAGTTTCAAAGATTTTTGGAGACAAGAAAAAAAAACAAGCAGTGGGACACGACTTAAAGGAAGAACGGTTAAATTACTGATGTTATTGGAGATATTTCTGTTATGGACCATAAGCATTTGTCAGCAAAAGAACTTGAGTCAGAATACTTTACAAAGGTGTGATTGACTTTATAGATAATGCCTTTGCTGTGGAGATCTGGGACTCCACCCCAGCTAACCTCTCCCCTGGGGTGAGCAGGTAAACCATTCTAACCAGTCAAGCAATACCCATCCCAGGGGGGAAAAAAAGTAAATAATCCAAGCAGGAATGACTTTAAAGCTCTCCCTTAATGCCAACGTTGGTATTTTGTGGATATACATGAGGGTATGGCTTTCAAAGGTTCTATTTAATGTTAAAAGCTGGATATTTATCAAAAAATACACGATACAAATCTTCTTGATAAAATTATACCATATATTATGCTCAAAATCTTGCTCTGCTATCATTTTCATGCCCTCCAGACACTACACGAGCCTCGTAGTGGAAAGTGGTTCAATATCCGGAGCTCATGTCAATGGTGAGCAGAAGGAAGACATTTACCTCAAAACGAAAGTCTTCTTTCCCCACAAACATGTCTCCTCCGATCCCCTTCACGGCTGATATAAGATCATGTAACATAATTGCGGATGTCTTTCAATATATATATATATATATATATATATATATGTAACTCAAGCAGACATGAGACCTCAGTTAATTAAGGTAAAGCCAAGGTATACATGGAGGAGGTGGTTCTTCTTCCTCCCGCCCTGACCCGCCTCGTCGACAGTTT
>JAUUDZ010412442.1:0-14304 GCA_032361705.1 Panulirus versicolor | reverse complement strand
GGCAGGAGTGTGAGTCGGCAGCACTGTGGTATTGTGGTGCCGGCAACGCCTCGGGACTGTAGCACCAGCAGCACTTCGGTACCATGGCGCCGGGAGCACTGTGGTACTGTGGCTACCTGATGAGGTTGAAGCTTAGGATCGGGTGAGCATATTGGCCTAGATTACAATCTCTACACGTTGTCCCGCGTGGCGACCTGGAGAGGTTAGTGGTTAATGATGGGGTGAGAACTTGCTTCTGGTATGCTCCCCTTAAACCTTGTCCTGTGTGGCGACTTGTTGAGGTGAGGTTGTGGGTAAGGTTGAAGGTTAAGTTACGTTAAGGTTGGCACTGGCCTGGATTGCCCCTCTGCACATTGTCCTGTGGGAGGTAAAGCTGTGTGACCGGGGGAAAAAAAATAATGTCTAAATTCATCGTGGGATGTACAAGATAGACATACTGACCTTTACTGCATAAAATTCACGTTTCATCAAACAATACGAAAGACATGAAAAAGTTCAGTGCCGGGTAACGTGCCATAAGGCTTTTTGCGTCTGTGAAGATCACCCGCGACCGAGTCTCCTCCCCCCGCCTTGGCCTACTGACGTGCAGACGTGCTCCTTGGTCACAGGGGCTCGTGGAGGCGTCGCCTCATTGTACCCTCCCGTGCACCTTCGGCTGCAGGGCGTCGTAGATGGCTTCGGAGTTTGTAGATATATGTTCCTATGCTGCCGCGAATACTGCCCCGACCGCAGCTAGCGTGGCGGTGTTTACCCTGCGGCACGTCCGTCAACCTGCCTCTTTCCTCCCACCTGTGGAAAAAATGCTCCTCACCTGAGCCTTGGAGATCGTTAAACGCAGAAGACAAGATGTTTTGTTTTGGTGTCCTGATCTTGGTACACATTCAATTTCAGCTCTGAAACAATACCCTCTGTCTTACTTTTTCCTTACCAACTATCGGTTGAGTGAATGTATATGTGTGTGTGAGATGATATTGGGTAGGAGTTTGTATAGTAACATCCGAACATGGGGTCAAAGGTCAGTTTTTCGTTCATGATCTGCTGGATCATTGTTCATTGTATGGCGGGTGTAGTCAGCAGGTGACCTTTTCTAGCCCCCCAGGCAGAATAACTAGCTGGGAAGGCGTATAGTACTGTGTCCTCTTAGGGCTGTTGCAGGTCCACTTCTTACTGTAGACTTTTGTTACTCTGAATCTTAATAATTTTTTCTCTCTTCTCATGAAACATACTCTTCACAGGTGACTTAATAGTTTTCATCATTATATTGTTCTTGTTGTATCTCTCTTACCTCCTCCATACGCACATTTTCGTCGTATGTACTCGTAGGTAGGTAGGCAGGTACGTAGGTAGTTAGGTAGGTAGGTAGGCAGGTAAGTTAGGTAGTTAGGTTAGGTACTCCTTCCTTCCGCCTCCTTCGTGTCCAGATCATAAAACTATCAAAGATCGTCATATTTATTAAGACCAAACTGCTTGGTCATGTCTGGAACATTTTTGGTACACCGGCAGTCAACAAAGAATTCCTCCTAAATTCAGCCCAGGTCCTCACTTCCAGCATTTGGAGTGACGTCTCGACTTTCCAGTGGAGAAAATTTATCTCAGAAGTTTAGGCAGCGAGGGGGAATTTTGGGATGAATGTCTGGCTGGATATCTCCACCTGATGATGAGTGTGGTTGACGGTCAGCTGTGGGGACAGAGGCGGGGGCTGTGTCTGCAATGTGGTCAGCAAGGGTGCCTCCATCCTCAGGGTTTCAGGTCCAACTGGACGTCTGGAGAATGAGAAAGACTGTAGGGGAGATCTAGCTCATGTTGAGGGTTCAGACTTGATCCGTTCAGACTTGATCCTGTCTCAGGAACAAAGACGTAACAAAGCTGGACTTGTACGCAAAGGAATACAGTCTCTTCGAAGATTGTTCACCTCAAAAGAGTCCATCATTTCCCTGCTACTGAAAGTATCGCCATCTGGAAGCTATAGGTTCCCCTTCAGAAGAGGTCTCAGGGATATATAATGATAAAGAAACATTTACCCAATTATTTTTTGGGACGGGAAGAGTTGCGTCTGAAGCATTTTATCAGTTCACCAATCTTAATCGCAGTGACATAGTCCTGGTCTCCATATTTGTATAAGAGAAACAATGTATGTCTTCGGAGGAATGTTTTGCACCTGCAGAGCAGTTGTCCGTGGTCGTTAAGGTCGCTATATATATATATAGTGTTCACTGGTCCGTCTAGGCGGGTGCAGAAGACGGTGCTACGGAGAACTGAAAACACAAGAGCCAGTTTCCATATCAAAGGAGAGGCTGTAAACATTGCGTTTAGGTAACTAGTGAACTTGTTTTCTGTTTATTTTAAATCTTTGAGAATAAAAAAAAGTATCTTTTTTTTTTATCTGGGTTCAAAAGAATCTTTTACTAACTTTCTTCCCCTTAAAAGAGCCTTTATGAACAGTGTGTTGCGACAGAGGGAGGGGAAAAAGTGATGAATTTGGGCGAGGCTCGGGTCGATGTGTGTGGCCACCATAATGGTCTGGTTCAACCAGCTCAACACGACAATATTCGGGAGGGCGAGGCTCGGGTCGGTGTGTGTGGCCACCATAATGGTCTGGTTCAACCAGCTCAACACGACAATATTCGGGAGGGCGAGGCCCGGGTAGGTGTTTGTGGCTACCATAATGGTCTGGTCCAACCAGCTCTACACGAAAAATGCTGTGAGATGTTACATGACTTATGACGTCGGCTTCCCACGTGCCCTCCTCCAGCAGTCTCTCATGTGGAAACTTTGAGGAGTGTTTGTAGCAGGAGAGAGGGATGGGAGAGCAGGAGGTGGCGATGAGAGGGCAGTACTTATAGTGGGAAAGAGGGATGTGAGAGCAGGAGTTAGGTAGTGAGAGTACATGGGAAGGACAGATAACAGCAGACCTAGTGTCCATAACGAGGACCCTGCCATGGAAATTTTATAGGAAAGTGTTGAATGGATAAAAGTTCATCGTCGGTTGGACGACGTCTGCTCTAGTTGGGTTCAGGAAAAAAAGATGATGGTAATTTTCATATTGATGATAGATGTTTGGGAAGTATACGTGTTGCCTAGATTTAAAGGTATTCATAGTCCTTGCATTTAGTGCATCGAGAGGCTGCTTATTCCAGTGCTCTACCACTGTACATCTGAAAGAAGTACCCACATTGCTATTACATCCCCTTCCTTAGGTCTTCATGAAATCATTTTCGGTCTCTGAGTCTCTTTTTAAGGTGAAATTTTCGCATATCTTATCGAAAGTATTAAGAGCACTTACCTCTGGTCTCCTCGAAGCCTCTTTTTTTTTTTTTGATAAGGGAGAGAATAATCTTAAGTCTTTCAGTCTTTCCTCATAAGGCTAATTCTGAGTAAAGAGATTAGTTTACTTGGTCGTCTTTCACTTCGCTTGTTTCCCTGTATTGATCAGTTTTGATGACCAGGAATGATTGGCGTACTCAAAATGAGTTCTAACCGAGGCATTTGTCTTGTAATGTACATTTCTGACTTTGAACCCCAACATCCATTTGGAGTAATTGTATGCAATTTGGCATTGTATACCATATATAATCACGCCAGGATCATGTTATTCTTTTAACTTTTTGTAGAAGTTTACAAAACATTTTGTAATTATGACTCGTGTTTTTGGCACTAAAGTGCATAACTTTGCATTTGCCTGTATTGATCTCCATCCGTCATATCTTTGTCCGTTCCATCAGTTCATCTATATCGCTCTGAAACTTCAAGCTGTCGTCCTCTGAGTTTGATATTTTTCTCAATTTTGAGTCGTGAGCAAAATTTTGAGATTGTGTTGGCGAGTCCTGTCTGTAGGTCTGTGATGTTATGTTATGAAAAGTATGGGTTCTAAGAATGAGCCTTGTGGAACTCCACTAGACGCGTGATGGCAGTCAGATGCCAGTCTCTGCTTCTGCTGAGAGAGAGAGAGCGTGTCTGCTCCCCACGGGCAGACTGGATCACCTGTACGTGGCATAGTATTTTGGAGTCCCAGTTTCCATATATATATATACGACAAATTCAGTCCGATTCGTTAGACATGATCTCTTCATCCGGAAACCATCTTGATGGTCGGTTGTTTAAACTATCTTCCTTTAAGAATTTGATGATTTTCCCTCTAATTATTGTTTCTGATACTTTACCTTAGACCCGAAATGAGGCAATTGGGGTGGGGTGGTAGTTCGAAGAAAATTTCTTATCACCGTTTTTTGATAATCGGTGTTGGCAACGAGTCGTCAGGAACTTCCCCATCCTGCAATCACTTCTTGAATATGATGATGATGATGATCGGGAAAGCTATTTCCCGGATTGCTTCTTCCAGTATTCCGGGGACGATATCGTTTGGACCAGATGATTTCTTCGGAATTTGTTCGTCTGGATTAGTGATTCGCAACCGGAGGTCCGTGGATCCTCAGGGGAGGTCCACAGGCAGATTTCTCTGGGGTCTATGATTCGAGAGCAGGTATGGACCTGTCTGGTGTGGTGGTTACCGTTCCTGGCCGTGACGCTTTCACGGGCCGCCCAGGGTCGAGCGCATAGGCTCGAATCCTGGTTCCGGCAGTTGGTCCACAGGCAACCCAGCTGTTCATCCCCTCCCCCTCTATGGATTGGCCGATAAAATGGTACCTGGCTCAGGCTAGGTTATATATATATATATATATATATATAACATTAATGGGATGGCCTTGATTAGGGCCTCATCTGCCCGTACCGTCTCAGCTAACATAAAAAAAAAAGTTTAAAGCTAACCAGGCCACATTCACCACATGTGCATAATTCCAAACACGCTCAGATAATTTTATGCTTTTAGCATAATTTCGAGGCACTTTTCCTACTAGGTTGAATATTTAGCAAAACTCAGATTTTGACATAATTCAGGGGTGTTTCAATTTTCTTTTCAGTAAGGTTGATATAACACCCTGAAGATTAGTCGAGGAATCATTTATCTTGTCTGGTGTCATATGTAGACCACGTTTGGCTGGCTGCCACCGAGAGCAACAGCATATGTTGCTTCCAACAAGAAGAAATGGTTTCTTTCTTTTGAGTGAACGAGTGCTCAATACACAAATTTTCGTTCAATCCCCTTCCTTAGTGTATAATTACCTCCTTACTTAGATACAACGTTGGAGTTTGCGTGTTGCACGACGCTCACTATACCCTAAGGGCAGGCAACGGATGGGTCAAGGTGCCTCAGTAGACGGCATAAAAAAAAAACGGAGTAAGAAATTGTACATCCAAGAGTGTATTTCCTTCCGTTCATCTGTGCGTACCTTAGGGATAGTCCTCCACGTCGGGCTTTGGCGACAAGGCTTACCAGTTGCCTACGGTGGGTGAGAGATGGCTGGGGCTTTCTCGTCAGTCGGCACCATGTCTCTGTTGCCCCGGCTGGAGGCAGAATTTTGCTTGGATGGTACATTTCAGATCTTTGAAGTCGTCGAAGTGTTGTGAGCATCATTTGGAGCAGGTGTGAGGAGCAGGTCTTGGGCTTGTGTTGAATATCTTGGACTTGAATACCCTAAGCTTAATGATAATAACTAATAAGTGTAATGATAATAATAGTAATGATAATGATCATAATGATGATAATCAAAATAATGATGATAATAATATTGATAGTAACGATTACTATCCGTACTATTATCATTATTTTTCTTACACAGCAGCTCCTTCCTTAGCGGGGTAGCTTCAGGAACAGACGAACAACGGCCTCATTGGCACACATTGGCACACAT
This sequence comes from Panulirus versicolor, assembly GCA_032361705.1. Lineage (NCBI taxonomy): Eukaryota > Metazoa > Arthropoda > Malacostraca > Decapoda > Palinuridae > Panulirus > Panulirus versicolor. The sequence continues at coordinate 8,554 of JAUUDZ010412442.1, read as the reverse complement.
GCACTAACTAGCAACAACCCAGGAGCCTCCTTTCCAGAGCCAAGCTCCACAGACCATTTTGAGATTTACCATGACAACTTCACATGCCCTGATTAGCCTCCTGACATTACGTCGCCCGCCATATACCACATCGACCAATTTTTCCACATCGACCAATCTTTCCCAAGTTTGACCTTCACTCCCTTGCATGTCCAGGCCCCGACGCCACAGTCTCCATCACTCCATCCTTCTATCTCCTCATGGTCTTCCCATCTCACCCTCCACTTTTGACACGTTGATCCCCTTCATCACTCTTTCTTTGCTCATCTGTAGAACTCCGAACCATTTCAGCTCACCCTGGTGAGCTCTCTCTGTCAGACTGGGCTCACTACCACAGCTTTCTCTTATAGTGTCATTCCTTACATAATCTTTGCCTCAACAGACCCCGACTCTTCAACATACTCCTCAGTGCGCCTTGAACAGTAATAGCCTCCATGATTCCATCTGCTGCTACATCCACTCCTATGTACTTAAAGCGCCCCCACTTCCTCCGGGTCCTTCCCACTCAAAATTAATACACTCACATCATCATATCTTACACCTCCGCTGCACCTCATTTACCCTTCTTTTTGTTCACATTTACTCTCAACATTGTCCTTTAACACACCTGTCGTAAACTCTGACACCAGCTTTTGGAGTTTCACTCTCTCAGGAGTCTACCTCTGGAACCGTGCCATCAGCAGAAAAGCGATTCACCACAAGTCCTTCCTCCCTCCATCCCCAGCAAACCATAGACCCACCCTTCGTCCTAAGAGCCTTACAATCACCTCCCTCACCACTCCATCAGTAAACAGATTAAACAGCCATGGTGATATCATACATCGTTGTTGTGGAGCCACGTTCACTGCTCTCTATCCTCGTCACGTACACTCAGTAATGATAATGGTAATAATTATAATAATAATAATGATAATGATGATAATAATGATAATAATGATAATAATTTTTCTTTTCATACTTGATCTCCGTTTCCCCAGTTGGCGCCAGAAACAGACGACGAAAGACAACACCTACTTACATCCATTCTGTAGCTGTCAATGATGATAATAACAGTAACAATGATAATGATAATAGTAGTAGTAGTAGTAGTAGTAATAATAATAATAATGATAATAATGATAGTAATAATAACGATGATCTTAAAGACTTTTGGCCAAGTTCGGCATTTCAGTGCGGCGCCTTCTCCAATTATTTACTTCTTAGTTGCACAACTTCAGATGGTGTTGGTGGTAACGACTCTGTTGGATCTAATGATGATTGTGCCGGCTGGGTGTGGCGCGCTCTTGATGCAGGTGTTGGTGCTGGGTGTGGCGCGCTCTTGATGCAGGTGTTGGTGCTGGGTGTGGCCCTCTCTTGATGCAGGTGTTGGTGCTGGGTGTGGCGCGCTCTTGATGCAGGTGTTGATGCTGGGTGTGGCGCGCTCTTGGTGCTAGTGGTGGTGGTGGTGGGGACGCTGCTGGTAAACTGGAAGCAGTTGGTGGTGTTGGTGGTGACGACGCTAGTGTAGGTTAGCCACACTGCTGGCGACGCTGACGGTGTTGAGGACAACAAGAGACACGCCTCTGGTCCTCTTCCTTCATCAACAGCTCTCCAGGTAATCAACCCGAACGACACCTTTATTACGTCTCCTTTATTATAGTACCTGAGGAAGACGTCGAGAAACAGCTCCTAATTTTATATATTTCTTACTGTGCTCTCCTCCGGCCCCCTCTCGTCTGCGTCTTTCTCTGATGATAATTTGTTATGAGATGCGAAGGTAATCACTTTCAGCAGGAGGATACGACCTTTGAGCACGATGGTACGACCCTTGAGCACGATGGTACGACCCTTGAGCACGATGGTACGACCCTTGAGTACGATGGTACGACCCTTGAGCACGATGGTACGACCCTTGAGCACGATGGTTCGACCCTTGAGCACGATGGCACGACCCTTGAGCACGATGATACGACCCTTGACCACGATGGCACGACCCTTGAGGACGATGGTTCGACCCTTGAGCACGATGGTACGACCATTGAGCACGACGGCACGACCCTTGAGCACGACGGTACGACCCTGGCTCATAAACGTCAGTTCCAAGTTTGAACCAACATTCTCAAGGTTCGGACCATTGTCTTCAATATGATACCGTTTAGACAGAGGATCAGCCAGCCGAGCAAAGAGATTATAACGTCACGGTGAAGGGATTAAACACAATGGTTTGTTTGTAATCCTTTTATTGTTGTTTGCTCTAGGAACCATGCATACTATAACCGTTGTCTGCTGCAGAACATATCATAACATATCTGCTGTAAGAGACCATACCATAACTCTGGCCTGCTGCAGGAGAACGTACCATAATTGTTGTCTGCTGATGGAGAGCATAACTACTGCCTGCTCCAGGAGAACATAACTTTTCATGAGACAGTGGATAGTAATGATACAGTTGATATTGATGGTTAGACTACCAGCCTCCTCCCACAGCCACAGACCAGCTCAGAGCCATGGGTGCGATACTTATATTTGACGATTTAAGCCTATGTTTACCAGCGGAACCTACTCATGGATCCTCGGTTCATCAGCGTAACCTACTCCGTGGATCCTATGTTCGCCAGTGGAACCTATTCAATGGATTCTTCATTAACCGTGGAATATGTTCCATAAGCCTAGGTTTACGAGTAGACCCTACTCAATAGGTCACGGTTTACCAGTGGAACCTACTTTGTATCCACTGTTTATCAGCGGAAAGTTACTTAATGGTTTCCAAGTTTTCTATTAGTAGCCAGATAGATTAATCCCAGGCTTACCAACACTTACCTGATTAAATGTTTTCATGTGAGTCTCACCAGCGGTAACTAAGTTACTGTCGCAAAATGATCCCGGTATTCTGTTGTTTGACTCCCTGAGGAACATTTGGGGATCGGATACCGAGATTCTAATCCACTCAAAAGAAGAGAATTGATCGTCGATTTTCTTTTTCGTCTGAACATTCAGTATGTACGTAGTAAATATATTTTCTTGCCATCTTTGGGCAGATGCGCCACTAACGCAGCGAGTGTTTGCCTTCGTCTTTTGTATCTGTGACTCAATACGTCATCAGCCTCATTAAACAGTTGAGTCTGTTTACCTTCCATTATCACTGACTAACCCCGCACGCACTCTCTGCCTGCCTGGTGGGGTGCGTGAGACTCTACCAGGCAGGGAGGGACTTCTTACCATTGATCCTCTCGATGTAGTCGCCACCAGGTGTAGCCAAGTTATCTATTACCATATGACAGTACTCCATCTGGGCTCTTGTGTAGCACCAGCAGAATCTTTGACTGAATGACTCCAGTATTGGATGCAAGATTCTCCAAGGAGAGGTTTTTCTCCTTACTTTACCTGGAATCTCAGTAACATCATTATCGAAGAACAGTGTTCTCGATGATGCAGATTTGTGGAGATAAATAGAAGAATATTATGGTATAGTTTTGTGTTTTGAGATCATCACATTAACGGTAATATTTTAAAACTTGAAAAGAATCTTCATGAAATACAGACACTAAATATGGCCTTCAGATAAACTCTGAAATTTTACGTTCGTTTTTATTTCTTTCATTAATTTCTTTCTCACACGATGCCTCTTGTTTCAGGAAACGTAATGTGTTCCTGAAGTTTCCTCTCACATTGTTTGTCTCGTGCTGAAACACACATCATTATCAATTTCAAAATTCCAGAATTTCGCTGCGGATGTAGCTATTTTAGATAGATACAGAGCAAATGAATCTAACACCTGTTAATATGTTGATCGGTATATCATGATTTTGTTTTCTTAGCAACTTTCAGTTTGGCCCGGAGGTTGGCACTATATACAACCGCCATATATAAGGCTGAATACAGCCCTACCTTTTGTGTTCCCGAGTGTTGGGTCTCCCGTAGATCTCTCAGATTACCATAACAGACGTGTGAGTTCCGACGAAATGTGATCATAGAAGAAGACTTCCATCACCTGGACAGGTAGTCGAAGGTGCCATTGATCAACAGTGTCTTTGCATATATTGATGTGACCCATGTAGTGAGGATTCCCAAGCTATGCTGTGAGTAGAGGGAATGTGTGAGGCATGAAGTATGAGTAGATCCCCTCACTCATAGTGACATTATCGCCGTTCTAAAGTCCACATCGTAAAGTTGGATTTTTTAATCAATGTCTTAATCCAAGGCCTTTCTAAAGGTTCCTGCAGCCCAAGTCTGCTTTACTTCCTGTAGCAGGGCAGTGCAGACTCCTTTGGAGTGATAAGATCTTTGACGAGACTGTACACCCAGGGATAAAACCTCGACCAGTGTGACGTCTCCCTCGCTGATGATGTCGTACAGTGAACAAAAGATCTGTTAGACTAAGTGTGTGGCTGCACCTCTTCGATCTGTGCTGGATATATCAGTACTGTACTAATAGCCTCGACCCGACCTTTAAATCCTTACGTAAACAGGCTTTCGCTGTGCTGAAGAACGAATCGAAGACCTCAGTAGGCGAATCATGTGTTACTTGGTGACACTCAGGTAATGATAACTCGGCCAGATGACCAAATGGCGTCGAATTTACATTACGATTATATTTATCTCTTGAGTGTTCTCTGTGAAGAGGAAAACTGCTTTACCTAATCCGTCCAGTTAACCTTCACAAAGGTTCATTCTAGAGAAATTATGCTCCCGGATTCTCTTGATTGCATCGCTTTTTTTTATCACACTTTTTTGTAATTTTTCATGTTGGTGCCGCTTGTTAACATTGCAATTCTAGTTAGACTCTGAATGTTATCTTCTTTGCTGGTATCTGCTAATAATTTCTTTCCTAAGTAGCTATAGAGACATGAGATGTGAGTTGTTGCTCAAGCGATGTACAGCGAGAGACAGGCTCTGTGGCAGGCGTTGCACAGAGAGACAGGCTCTGTGGCGGGCGATACACAGCTAGAGACAGGCTCTGTGGCAAGCGATTCATAACGAGAGACAGGCTCTGTGGCAGGCGTTGCACAGTGAGAGAGAGGTTCTGTGGCGGGCGATACACAGCTAAAGACGGGCCCTGTGGCATGCGATGCACAGCGAGAGAGGGGCCGTGTGGCAGGCGTTGCACAGCTAGAAACAGGCTCTGTGGCAAGCGATGCACTGCAAGAGAAAGGCCTTGTGGCGGGCGATGCACAGCGAGAGACAGGCCCTGTGGCAGGCGTTGCACAGCGAGAGACATGCTCTGTGGCAGGCGTTGCACAGCGAGGGACAGGCTCTGTGGCAGGTGTTGCACAGCGAGACAGGCTCTGTGGCGGGCGATACACAGCGAGAGACGGACCCTGTGGCAGGCGTTGCAAAGCGAGAGACAGGCTCTGTGGCGGGCGTTGCAAAGCGAGAGACAGGCTCTGTGGCAGGCGTTGCACAGCGAGAGACAGGCTCTGTGGCAGTATTCTCGCTCTAAATATGGAGCAGTAAAGAATATGACAGGCGTACGTCCATTTTCCGTACTCAGCTGAGGCAGCAACTTGTCGCTTGGTATTATTAACTTGGCAGCAACTTTGTGCTTGGTATTGTTGGTGATGTAAACCTCCGTGGAAAACTCTTAAGCCAAACAACAGCAAGTTTCTGACGGAAAACACTGCGTCTGCCATTTCCTAGGGGGGGATCAGACCTGCCGCGTGGGAATCAGTGACTGATTTCATTGAGAGGGAACGATTTGACTTTTTCCCCACTGTTGGGGTGTGTGTGTGTGTGTGTGTGTGTGTGTGTGTAGGTACGACGAATATGTTGTTAAGGAAGGATTTACAAAGACTCTTCGTATATATCTTTTAAAGGTAATTGCCTTTTATGATTTAGGAATGTCAGTTTCTCATAAATTCATCAAGACCGAGGGAAATCTGCGTATTATTTACAACCCCTACCTTGGCCAACGGGTCACGTAGTAGACAGATATGTTAGTTTCATCCAGATGCATTTGTTTGGAAAATATTATCAACGTTATAACTGAGTTATCCACTTCATTGCGTCACCCGTAATGAAAGATATTAACCAGCTCATGAAGGACTTCGGGCCTGATCGTTGACGTAACGTAATATCTACGAAGACAAGGGATGGAGAGAAATCATGTCGGTGGTTCTTCTGTAGTGAGCGGCTCCCACGAGTCTTCTGAGGGTTGAAGCTCGCCTTTTGCCCTCAGGTTGCGCGCTGCGGAACCTGGCACTGTTGAGGTCCAGAAGAGGACGACGACTTCGCTCCACAAAGATTTTCACTGATGTTGCTTGAGTATATCCCCTGGCATCCTACCACTGGTGGAAAGTTGGGACTTACCAAGGTACTTACTGTGGGTCTCCATAAAGATTTTAAGTGATGTTGCTTAAGTATATCCTGGCATCCTAACACTGGTGGAAAGTTGGGACTTACCAAGGGTCAGAGAATGACGAGTAAATCGTGTATATCATTAATGTCATTATATTATCCATCATTAGGTAATATACTGTCCTTCATTAGGTAGATGTTGCTGCTAATGGATATTCGTCAACCTTATCGTTGTGTCTAGCGTAATAGTGTTATTAAGGCGAAGAACCTGTGGCTTTCAGAAGTTTGGAAACGTAAGTTGGCAAGTTTATGATTCTAGTTGTTCGGGAATGCGAAAGTTGTCAAAGGAATTCCACCGGAAAACAGACTGGAGTGCATTTGAGAATAAAGTTTACATAAGTAAATTTTTTTTTTTTTGGGCAGAAAGTTTACGCCTGTGTCCATCACGTAGTGATGAGACAGCTGAGCTGTTGTTGAATACTGTCGGTGAAGCAAATTGGTGAATGTTATGACCGTAACGACATAGTTCAAGTTCTGTCATGATGTTTGACGCTGACAGCTTATGAAACTTCGAAGAGAAGATATATTGCTGCTCTCCTCTGACGCAGCCTTTGCGGTCTACCTGCTCCAGCTTACCCCTAAGCCAGCAAAGCAGACCCCAGAACACTAGCTGGCCATTAATGTATCAAACAAAACTTCTTGCAGATCTCTTTACTTTCTGACCAGATCTTTGTGGGCATGTTTTGATAATGCACAATAAAAAGGATTGGGGGAACTCTGTCGATTTTGTGTTCAAGATTTTAGGAGTATCCAAGTGTTTAGTGTTCAGATGACTGGGAGTATTCTGAATATTTCAAAACTTGGAGAACGACGGTATATATTGTGTCAGTTGCTATGTTTGATTGTGAACTGATGAATTATGAAGAATTGTAAATCCGAAAACAGTATTATTAAAGTCTATGGAGAGTTTAGTGATGTAGACCAGCGGGTTATGTAAACTTTTAGTAGTCTGGATATCTCAAAACTTGGAGAACGACGGTATATGTTGTGACAGTTACAATGTTTGATTGTGAATTGATGCATTGGAAATAATTGTAAATCTGAAAACGGTATTATTAAAGTCTCTAGAGAGGCTAGTGATGTAGACCAGCGGGTTATGTAAACCATTGTGTACTCAAGTGACCGAGGAACACACCAGGGGGTTGTTTACCTTTCGTGCTTCAGGGAATTACACATGAGTTTACGTCCAGGTGACGTCATGGGTCACACTGAGCCGAGAGCAGCTCCTGAACTGCTCTGTTCCACAGCTCAGGTTTAATTAAGAACTGTGAATTCAGACGGAAAACAAAATTTAAGCTTTGCCTTATCTAGTGTGTTAGTCATATTTTCGTAGAATTGATGAGAGTTGTTAGAACGGAACTACTTCACTTTTCAAGGGTAATTCTATTTACGAGGCAAGTTTCATACGTATATGTTTTCTTAGTAAATGCCTCCAGCTTGTTTGAGGTCATGATGGTCTTTCCTTTTTTTTAAGGTAGATATTGATGAATTTCACGAAGCATAACATTACGTAATGATGAATTATTATGTATTACCATTACCCCTGGGGGGAGGGGAGGAAGTATGCTACTTACGAACAGGTGAAGGAGCCATGAGAGGATTTTAAGTTTAAGGCTAAGCCATATGTTCATGGCGCTCCCTCGCTCGCTTGGGAAACATCAGACACGTATATGAAAGATAAAATGATCTCAGAAAATCTTTGTCCGCTTTCCCCATACATTTTCAGAGGCGGTGTCACATATGTTTTATTACCACCATGGTCAACTCCATGTTTCCTGGAAAACGTACTCGGAGATGGTGCAAAGAATCGGGCTCTCCCGAAATGCTCGAGCTCGCTCTTATCTGGACGATCCATCTGACCATTTCGGATATAACTCAATAAATCATTTTCTTGATGTCATAATAACAGATATTAGTACTGGATATCAACAGGATATTAAGTGTGATTGGTTTCTTTAAACTTGACCTTGACTCCAGTTGACCTTGACCTTCACGTGACCTTGACACGACAGGACAAGTATGTCTTCACTAAGAATCTTATAGTTTTTACCGTGTTACTTTATGTTGGCTAATAAACCACTTCGAAATACTGTGTTAAAAAAACTGTATTGTAGTACAAAAGACCGGGGTCATTGGTTTAATGATATATATATATATATATATTATCCCTAGGGATAGGGGA
>JAUUDZ010412431.1:0-15000 GCA_032361705.1 Panulirus versicolor | reverse complement strand
CTCCCTCACATATATATATATATATATATATATATATATATATATATCAAAGTTCATATATATCATATTACTCTTCAGTTTTTGACAACTAGGTTCCCACCTTATTTTCATAGCTCTAACCATTTTTAATCCATTGATGAAACACAAAGCAAGAAAATGCATGAACTAATGCAGCTGCATGCTTATAGTTCCATGAACAGATTTGAATTAAGATGTTTTTCCATTTAATCAGGTGCATGTATTTTATTCCTTTTTGAAAACTAATTTTGCAACATCATGTTGGTATATGATACATTACAACTAGCTTTTAGACTTCTCCATATCACTGCTTGTTCTTAGCTCTTTTCACATGGTTTTGTAGAATATCGACAAAAGAAAAAATGTGATGTTACAAAATCTTTTATTAATTTCTAAAAAAACTGATACTACAATTCTTTCACCTTTGTGTTTGTGGCTTTTCTGTACATATAATTGGTGCATGAAAACTTCTGTGATACTGAACAACACAAAAAACAGTCATCTCTGTACAAGGTTCCTTTTAGACTTTTTTTTTCAAAAACATTTTTGGTGTACTGATCTTCCCTCAGTTGACAAACATATGTGCATTTATTCACAGTATCAAAAAAATCCAGTAGCCTTCTATCTTCTCTCAAGTGTTACGAACTATTATGAACAATTGCTTTTCCTGCTACCTAAACATGATCTAATATTAAAGACCAATAACACAATATGGATTTTTCCTGGTTATTCAGCTTTAATTTTTTCCCCTCTCACCTTCAGCTGTGCCCTCGATAACCTATTTCTTTCTTAACTGTGACAACAGAAACAAACTGGATAGTTTGTCATCAGAATCTTCCCATGCTTTCCTCATGTCTTTCCAGCTTCTCTGATCCCATTACTGAGCTTTGCAGAACTTGGGCATACAGAGATGTATAACAAAATATTTTTCATCTATGCTTCACTACCAGGAGACTCTTTGCCTCTCCTATTCTTTCTTTTCCATATTAAACCAGTGTACACTCTTTGTGTAGGTGTATTATACTCAAAGTATTTTCCATCTATGCTTCACTATCTATAGATTCTCCTCTCACTCTTGTTCTTTCTCTCCTATATTAAAATCTTTTACTTACAATTCTAAATTAATATCTCTGCAAGTTTATTACAGTTCACTAGAATTTAATTTTCTAAATAAGATAAATAACCTAATGAAACATTGTTTGTTTGTGCTATGAGCCCTTTAAGTAATGCTGCTTCACTGCAAAATGTATGAAGTATTCCAGGAATACTGTCAGGCATACACAGTTAGATGTGTGTGGTAATTTTGGATATGTTTTTGTCACAAACATGATTATTGTTTTCATCACTAATACTGTTATCTTATAAGAGTGTCACAGCTTTACAATTCATCTGAGGGTGCAGATCTTGTACAGGCTTCCTTGACATCTCTGCATATGCTGACCAGTGTATGGAAGAAATTTAGGTCATAACATCTGGTAACAATTTATGGGATGCCACCAAGAGCATTAATTTTGCCTCGAGGCTGAGGTGGGTGATTAGAAAAATTATAACGTAAGTGCCCCAGCTGCAGTGAACAGAAAAAATTACTGATGCATATACACCCCAGCCGCAGTAAACAGATTTAAAATCCCTACTTTATAAACCAAAGAAACTTACATGTGATTGACATTAGTTTCACATGTCTTTCTGCTCTAAAGGCTTTGACCCATATCCCTAAAGGCTGCCAAAACAGTGACATCTACTTTCTTTTCTAATCAAACTAACATTAGATACTGGGAAAATGTTAACACTGGAACATTCAGAGCATAAAAAAAGCTAGTGCTAACCACCTCATACACATGAGTTTTTGAAAAATCTCTCATCTTTAGCATCACAACTGTACACTCTTAAATTAACTTTAATCCACAATCTCCTCTATAATCAATGAGTCAGAATTTTATAAGAATTAAACAAAAGATTTGCTTGCTTTTCCTTGTGTATCCATATCATCTATCCTTCTGTGTGCTTATAAACAAAAGTAATATTTATATTCACATGGAATAATATTTTCACTTCATGACAAGACTCTGAATCCTCATCAGCCCTTCTTCATAGGTTCAATCTAAAAGCTGAACACCATATCAGTAATCTGGAGCTTATCTTCAACTATCCTTCAAATCTGCCATTCATAAACATCCTTTTTCCCTATTTCACTACTTTCACGATTAGTATTCTAATGATATTCAGTGCATCATCCCTTTTGTCTGAACAACGAAGTTCTCCTTACTAGTCCATTGCTTACAACTAATACAATGTTTACATCCAATAGAGATATACAGTAAAAACATTATTCTCCCTCTTATCTTTTAATCCTTGCTCTTCTCAGTTATGGAACTCCCCCACATTTGTTTTCCTTTACAATGAAACCCACAATTTTTCTAAATGTAAAACATACAGGTACATACTATCATCCTGTCCCCAAGGAAATGTAAGGTGAGCCATGCTTGTACAAAGGGCATATGTCAATGCATCACTGTGCATGTCCTTGTAGTCATGTGCATATCCCTTTGCTACTTACTAGTATAAGAAAAAAGCATCATAGATAGACTGCCAAAGCATTCTTGTAATCATAACTGCATCAGTATATCTGATCCTTGTTTGGGTTCCATTTTTCAGGTACAGATTTGCTTCATAGTCTTTGCTGAAGGTCCAGCAGAGGAGAAACACATCTGTGTCCTCAGATACGATTACTATAGATTCATAGCCTGCTGCTGCTGCATGCGTTGAGTGAAGGATGAGCCTGGTATCTGCCTCCTCGTGGTTGGATTTGGGCTCTGGAACAAGCACATAACCACCTGTATCAGTAAATTAGAATCGGTCTTCCCCACAGGTCAAATACAATATTATAGCTCAAATTTGCTGTGCCTTTCGGTTGATCCATTCATTTGTAATGAATTTAATGAAGTTCACTTTGTAGTATGAGTTTATAATATTTTCCACTGGACTACTGTTAGTCTGGTTGTTACATTCTTGTATTGAATGTTGCCTCTAAATGAACCCCTGATCAGTTTTCTAAATGGGAGACATAAGTTACAGTGTTACTCGACTCGCTATGTAGATCTTTCTAGGAAGCTGGTGTCTGAATCTGCTTTTACTAGAATAATATGTAGCATCCAAAGATAACTTCGTCACTCAAGCACCATCAATTGCACCTTATACAATTTTTTCTCCACAAAGATAGAGGCTTGGATTAATGTTCAATCAGTTCAACATAATCAAAAGCACTACATGTTTAAGATAATAGTGTTTAAAGGCTTCACAATATGGATTATATACACGTAGTAGCTGTGATACATATATCAAATATACAATTGGTGGTTTCAAGTTATTCTAATGAGATAGATCTTTAAGTGATACAAATTGAACTTGGTTGCCCTAAGCAGTTTTGATTAACCTCTCAACATGATGGGCTAACACTGTTACTCTTAATATGGACTATAGTGCTTCCCTAACTAATCAGTCATATGCTTTTCCAAAATCACTAAATGCTTTATGTATATTCTGTTTTTCTCTGGTGGACAACTTCATCTGAGAATGCAAGAACATATCCTTCAGAGGACCTACACAATGATTCATTTTGATATAAAAGAATCTGTATTTTTTATCAAGATGGCTGGAGACAAGAAAATACATCCCTGCCTTTCCCTCCTCTCATGCCTAACTCAAGTGCCCTTTTTCCAGGCCTTGGCTCACATATTTCTTCAACCAGATGAAACGGATTTCTGGGGAATTTATTACTCATTACTGTATATCGTATTATCATAGTTCTAAGTTGCATGTATAATTTTATGGAATTTAAAGATTCTCTCCCTCTGTAAATGAGACCAAGCAAGGTATTCTTATTGATTACTTCTGGATGGCACTGGGAAATCATATGTTTAGTCTTTCCATATTTGCTGTTGTTAGGAAACACACTAAACATTATCACTAAGCCTTTCATATAATACAGGGCATCTCCTTCCCAATAAATAAAATGCACTGTAAGAGGCACTGTTTGCTATGAAATTCAGATTAAACTAAAGTAGAACCTAAATTTTGGCATTTTTCAGTTACATTATGGTTATGCTCAAAACTGCAGAACAAATCTTTTCTGCCAGATCATAATTTGTGGTAACACTTTTCGTATCTTATCACATTTGTAATGGTCTCTAGGAATGTCTTTGTCCTGATAAATTTTGGTGACTTATCAGAAATTCCCACACCACCTCTTCCATAGTGTACCAATATCTGACATCTCTCGAGCTACTTGATATCCAATCATATTGCCTATAATAATATCTTGTACATTATGGTTGATTTCAAATAAGTGCATTGCAACAGTGGAATTGATATCAACTACAAAATTATGGCTATCTAGCCTAATACATTTATATTCTATGAACTGCATCTCTCAGATATCTGAGATATGGGTTAACAGACAGGGATAGCATAGCAGGGTGAGGTTGCAGTCACCTGACTTTTGGCTCTTCAGAACTTTTATTTACAGTTACTTGCATTTGACATTTTGTTACTCCCTTTGCACAGTTTTTGAAGTGAGATTTTGCTCACTTACCTTCTTTCCTATGAGGTAGATCAATATCTAACAGGTGCAGACTCTGGTAACCAAATTTCTGCTCTAAAATGATGATGTATTGTTTTTCATGCATTAAGATTTTCACTGTGGCCAAAGTCACAATTAGTATTAATCTAAACATAAGAAAAGGTTATTTTTCTAGTTCACTGTTTTTCTATGCTATTGTATACTGTAATATGAAACTATGGCCTACCATTTAAGATTACATACTTTATACATAATACTTAAAATATGTATTTTTTCAAGCTGTAATGAGCCTTAGTTTTAGTAACTCAAATCTTTAATGTGGAAAAGTTTTATTATGTACACTGCAAGTTTAAAGCTAATAAACTGAATGTTACTGGCTGACTTCTTGTGTTTAGGAAATATAAATCCCAGTCTTATGACCCTTCTTGTACACACTTTGCTTTAATTTTTCCCTTTCACTAGAGCTTTAAATGCACCCTCAATTCTTCTCCCTCATAGGACTCTACTTTTAACTTCTGCTCTCTTACTGCCGTTATTAGTGAACTACACATCCTGTTTAGTAACAAATCTTTAATGTGGAAAAGTTTTATCATGTACACTGCAAGTTTAAAGCTACTAAACTGAATGTTACTGGCTGACTTCTTGTGTTTAGGAAATATAAATTCCAGTCTGATGACCCTTATTACAGTTCAGGGATCTCTCCCATCCCTGAATAACATTAAATTGTAAAAACATTCTTCCTTCTATGGTGAATGATATAATTCCCTAGTTAGTTCCCTAACTACTTCCATCTGCATTATTTCACCCCCAAGTTAATGGGATGGATCAAGAACATAAAGCCTTCAAACTTCACTCACACACATCCCTTCAGTCTATAACCAGTGTTCTAATTCCTTAACTCTTCCAGACATAAATCTACATGAGGCAAGCGACTCTACTTGACATAAATATTTGCATTTAGTTTTACGCTTTAAATCAAGACCTGAGTGGTAACCAAGCTGGCATTGCATGATAATCTCTTCCCATAGTCAGTCACCCTCTAGCTATACCAAAGATAACACATTCTTATGAATTTTCCAGGAAGGACAGCGAGTGGCTTTTGGCTAGATTTTGTGGACCAAGCAGATGATTTTCAATCATTTGGTGATGATGATCTGTCTTTAGATCATGTGGAGAGTGATTTTAATGATACTGTCTCTTCCAGCATTGAAAGGTGACCAGGATGAGGCAGGAGGTGTTTCTAGAACATTTGGAGGCAGTGTTGCTAGTGCCTGCTTGACCTTGATTAAACTGCAACTGACTGGTGCAGCTGGTATTTTTAAAACTTTCATAATTTTGCTGTTACGAAAAATCATCAATGAATCACACTGGTTATAACAAGAAAATACTTATCATATGAAATAAAACATAGTACAGGCACACCACCGAGTTTCCGGCAACTGATGGTTCAGCATCTCCTTTAGTCTCAACGAAATTATGTGACGGAACTTGAAATTACCGTGGCCACCATACTAGTTTACTGAGCGGCCGCAGATGGCGTTGTGTGTAGGGCACGCTTATTTACGTTCTTTACACTGTTGGTGGTGATACCGCAACTCTGAGAGATTCTTAGCTTATTTTGCTTAAATCTAACCCTAGCTATGGCTTCTATGACATATGAGAGTGTCATTCGTGGTGTCAAACATAAACACCTGTCCATATCAATCCAAGATAAAGAAGAACTGTTAAAAAAAATGGACCGTGGTGTTTCAGTGCATAAGCTGTGTGACATCTACTGTTTATGATATAAGGAAGCAAAGGGAGAAAATATCGAAATTCTATGCAGACAGCGATTCCAAGAAGCAAATGACAATTAGAAAAACTATGAAAGATGGTAAGAGTACTGAGCACAATCAAGTGATGATGGAATGGTTTCAACAGCATCACAGTGGACTTGTCAGGTAGCACGATAATGGATCAGGCTAAGTTGTTCCATAAAGAACTTAAATTACAACATGAGCATGACTATATGAATAAAGTGTGCGGAGAAAAGCAGCCTGCAAACCACGAAGGAGCTGCCGAGTATGTAGACGAATTTGCAAAACTCGTAGCTGATGAGCACCTCAGTCCTGAGCAGGTGTAAAATGCAGAAAAATACTTTAGACACATGGAAGAAGTATAATTATTGGGTTAGAGGTGTGTTGATGAATCATTATTACGTGGCCACGGTTGGTCCGGCAAAATGGATAATCCGGCAAGACGTTGGAACCAAGAGTGCCAGAAAATCAGTGGTGTACCTGTAATAGTAATCAATTTTTGATGTAGGTAAAATAAACAACAGAACCTGAGAAGTGGCAAATCACTTGACATTGGCCTTACTCCCACAATTTTTTGCACAATGTGCTGACACAACTGCAATACTTCTACACATTGTTTCAGTGTAAGATCTTTTTTAATTTTCATATGAATATCTTTATTAAAGGGTTGGAAAGAAAACCTAAGTGAGGTGGTAAAAGGTTAAAGTGAAACATAGACTTCCATCATTATAAAATGAGTCTTCCCTTTTATATTTTACACATCCAGATGATTCATGAAGTGAAACCAAACTTTCCAGTCATACCACCTCCATACACAAAATGTTTACACTGCATCTGATGTCCAGTCATTCCTCTAGAATCTTTATCTGAAATATCCCAGCCCTAATCATTTCTCTCATTACATCTATCCATCTTTTCTCTGGTCTACCTCTCCTATTTATAACTTAAACTGCACTTCTAAATATCTTCTTAACCAGCTTATCATCTGGCATATGTTCTAAATAGACATACTATTACAAGACATTTTCAATCAAATACTTATCTAACATAATAATGACATACCTTCTCATCTTCAATCTGTCCATCCTCCTAATTTCACTAAAATTACACAAGTTATTCATCTTTACTGCACATTTTTTTTACCTATCCTGACCTATGTATACTGAGGATAAATGTCCATGAATTGGAGCAAGTACTCCTTCCTGCAACCTTCTTGCACACTCTTTGCTTTAATTTTTCCCATTCACTAGAGCTTTAAATGCACCCTCAAAGGACTCTACTTTTAACTTCTGCTTTCATACTGCCATTATTGGTGAACTACACATCCTGTTCTTTACCATACAAACTTATCTTACTCTCTGATCTCCCATCCCTTTCAAAAACAAGTGTCTTCTGTTTACATTCACTTTCAGCATCCTCCTCCTATCTGCATCATCGAACCATTTCTACCCAACTCTTCCTCTGATTTAGGTAAAAATAAAGCACTGTATATATACAACTAAGGCAACGACTACTCAGTTTCTTTATGATTATGATTCACAACACAGTCATCCCACCTAGTGTTCATCACATGCAATGCCCTATCCATAAAATCATTAAATAACCACCATGACATCACACAGCCTTGACACACTCACATTTTTCTTTCAACTGTTTATTCACCCAATCACTTTTTCTCACACATGCACTACTATCATTCTAAATGCTGTTAAAAGCATCAAGAGGTCCGCCATGCATACCATAATGTCAGAGCCTCCTAGACTTCTTTCCTGTTCACTTTATCACTTGCCTTTTCTAAATGCATAATTGCAGCATACATCATCTTTTTTTATATCAAGTGCAAAAATCTTATACCCTTTTTCCTTCCTAAATGCATCAATAAGGAGTTTACTAATCATTTTAACATGATCAGTCCCTATCCTACCTTACAACTTGCTGCTGTACTAGAGACTTGTTCCTCTATAGGTCTTTCGGTCAATATTACTCCCCTTTCCTTTATACAGTGGAACTATTATTGCCTCTGTCCAGTCATGAGGCACCCCATCACTTTCCAAATACATTTTCCTGATCCATGCTACAGCAGTTTCACTCCCTCTTATCAACATCTCACTCAGCACTCAATATCCCCAATATTATTACCCTTTTTACTTCTTTTGGAATGTCTCTATTTCCCTTAAATCTGTTCTTTCTCCTTACCACTTTTTTTCCACAGTACCAATAGATATGTCTTTCACCATCACCTCCCATTAGTTCTCTCAAACTTTCTCTCCATCTCTTACCAAACTTTATCCTGTGTTACTACCATTCTCCCAACCTTGTCTTAAACATATTTTCCTCACACATGCCTCTCTTCTGCTTTTAGTTACTTCTTCTAGAACTGCCTCCTCTTCTCACTTCAATTCTCATCCATATTTCTCTCAAGATTTTTAAGGTACAGGGTATATATTTAATGATATAGTTTGCACTACACCACATAAACTTAAGAATAGTTTCATTACACTATCTACTCTGTATTTATTTGCTAGTTTGTCAAAAGGCCACTTTAGCCATGTGTCTCCTACTTTTACCTAGTCCACAACAAACTTTACGTAACCCTGCTTAGCTGAGCTTTCGCACAATTCTAACCTACATTTTACTGATCTAAACTAATAACCATGAACTAGCTAACCTACCCAAACTTGACATGGATGAAGCTCATCTTTTGAAACCTGACTTGGGCTTATCTAACCTATTCTAACTAAATCTTTGCTATCTATCTAGCTATATCTCTGATGCCTGTTCCCACCTGGAACTTCCTCAAAGGAGTGGCTATGGCAATAGTTTCCACTGCTAGTTAACACCAGTGCTGCTTCTTAGGCTTTAGTGCCTCACCCTTAACAGGCAATGGGCAGAGGGCAACTCTAATGCAGTGTCTGCAGAGGTTCCTACCAAATGTTCCTAGTGACTACTAATACCTTATGCTCCTGCCTAAATGTTCCTACTTCCTACCACTATCTATCTATTGCTCCTACCACTTTGAAGGCTAGAGCATAGTGCTCACCGCATGAAAATCTAGAGGTATGAAGAATGAGCTGTGTAAGTGAAGTGCTGTCAAGGAAAGATTGTATGTTTGTGGACAGAAAGCCAGTAGTCCACATGCAGGAGAGGCAGAAATCTAAATCTTTGCTTTATCAAAAATAATCCTAAACTCATATGATTTTTGTTTCTAGTGAAAAATGTTTAGCTTGTATAAAAAACCTTGAACATCCTTTAATATTCCTTCAGATCTGAAAAATTACTAAGGCCTCTAATAAAGAAAAAAAAAAAAAAATTCAGAGGGCACAAATCAATAGGTTCATAAATTTTCTAAACTGCTTGATCATCAACAGAGAATTTTTCTAATTTTCATAAATTGTCTGTGAAATCTTCTGCTGGTCACTGTTTACAGACCACCTTATGTATTTAATTGATGAATCAATGCTCCTCCTCTCCGCAATGCCAAAACTTTTTAAACTCTTAATCTTAGTTTCCTAATGAATTATCCAAAGCAAAAAGATCTTTTGCCTATGCATTTTGACTTTTATCTATAATTACAGTATAGCTCACCTGATATTCAGATGAAATCTAATCCATCCTGCTTTTATTTGCTTGTGCAGCTAAAATTTTAGAAAAGAATCTATTTTCCCTTGCATTTTTTCCTTTATCATTCTAACTAAGGCACCCTTTATGAAATATACATAAAACAAGAGTAAATATATATTTACTCTTAACCCTTTCACTTAGAGTTCAAAGGGTTGGAAAGAAAACCCAAGATAGGAGTTAAGGGGTTAACCATCCCCTAAAAAAGACCATAAAAATTAATTCATACCATATCATTCTGTAACTGGGATCGCAATTTCATGACATTTTGGAAATACCTTGGTAAAAATATCATACATATTCAAATACTGTATTCTGTCACTGCTATGCACTACTAGGATTATGGCCTTCGCATTTATAGCAATATGGTTGTTATTAGTGTCCACTCGGAGTATTAGTTGCATGGGTATTCTTTGGGTGATCAACCTCTCTCACTGATTAATGATAAACAACATTCCTTCTCTACAACTAATCATCAAAAGAACTTTGCTCAAATATTTGGCTTTACTTTTTGGATTTCAAGCCATTATATAAATCCAATGCCTTAACACTTTTCTAAGTACCTGTGACTCTTGCTATTTTTACTGATGAAATCTACAAGCTGACAATCCTTTAAGTTCTCAAGAAACTGGGAATATGTGGTGTTAGTATTTCGAGAGCCTGGTTCAATTGTTTTGTACCTTGTTTACACCTCAGAATGGTTCACATTCTGAGGTGTGTGACTTACATTTTTCCATAATTTTACCCCTAATCACAACTACAATATCTTTAATAAAATCATCAAGCATCCCTCAGTTTTCTTGTCATGCAAAACATAAGCACAATTCACTATGCATTGCAAAGAAGTATGAATTATTACAATAACTTAAGTAAGGTACATCCTAGAAGAAGGTCTGTGATAATCATGGTATCATTAGAAAAAAATTTGATTTCAAGTAATAGAGAAATCATCTGAGTTTTTCCAGGCAGTGATATACCCAAGAGCATAAGTAAGCATGAAACTTTGCAACAAGCAACGATTAATAATGTGGATTAAGTTTTATACAAGTGGTTTCATCAGTGCAAGAGTGATGGGGTGACTATCTCTGGGCAAATGTTGGTTAGGGAGGCCATATTATTTTATGATGAACTGAAAACAGAACACCAAATGGATATTTTCAAGAATTTTCAACTAGATTTAAGATATGTCAAGGCATACAAATATAAAGAGTGTGTGATGAAAAAACTTTCTGATCATGACACTGCTAAAGACTATGTTATTGAATCTGACAAGTTAACTGATGATAATTTGAGTGCTGAACTTTACTGCTCATACCTGTATAATGCTGTTTCATCAGCGTTATACAGGGTGTCCAGGATGTCTTGTCATCCCTGCGTAACAAACGATTTATTCCTAATATAGATACATTTTTGCTGCACGGGTTTATCAAATAACATTATATAATCATATTATACATTCCATGTACCTCTTGCCCTTAAACAATAGTATAACTTTACTCCTGTGTTCATCCCCATGAGTTAAGAAATATATATGTACATTTCTCTTCCTTTATGAAATAACAGATAATCATTCAAAAGTAAGAGCAAAATACTAATAAAATGATATTATTACCTTTGTGTTGGTTTGGTCCACGGCTGAGTGAGGGGCAGGGGAGGTTGTGGATGACACATCTGATAGCTCCTGATAAGAAAGGAGGACATGATGATGTTTCTTTCCTTCTACTGAACTTGTTTTCATACTGTACTCTTATTTCATGCACAAGCACAGCATTATTGGTATTTAACATGGAAAACATCAATATATAATCAACCTTTCACCCAAAAAATCAGTGTGAGGAGGTACATTGGCTTGCGGTATGAGAGGAATGCTGAAATATATTCATTTATCTTTTACTTAGTTTCACATTCTGTTCTCATTTTGTACAAAAGTACATAATTCATGGTGAATAATGTGAATATATTCAGAAATATTATACCTACCACACTTATCATAAGTGTGAAAAAAGCTACTAGTTGGTATGTATGTGAAGGGTAGTTGAGATGCCTACATCACCCAAGAATTACATAAAACAAAAATTATGAGTATTTGGTGTTATATAATTTCTTCTATATGAAAAAAAAAGCCAAGCCAGAGGGGTGATGGGACTGCCTACCATGATGAAATCCCTGTTCCTTATGTAATCCTACTAAAATGACTGTCAAATTCACTTATTTCTTCATATTTCTCATTTTGTTCTGCTTAACTCTCCTCATCAAATGATGCAAAAGTGTTCTTCCTCATCAATAACATCATCAAACAGTTTACATACTTTTTACGGGTTCATTGTGTAACCGTGAACTGCAGGGCAATGGCTGTGCACCCATGATGGTGCTTGCATATGTATGAGGAGGGCAGAATCTTTTCCAGCACCTTTCTGGTAATGGAAGAGACCTCTATAGGCTACAAATAGGCTACAAATGGTTCAATAATTCTGCTGAATATTCAGAGACAGAAAGTCATATCACCATGCAACGATGTTAATCTTAATCTTCCCCATGAACTGATGGATACCATAAATGTTCCTCCTCATTACTTAGGTCATCCAACAATATACATATTCTACACAGGGTTACTGTGTATCCATGACCTGCAGGTCAATGATTGTGCAGCCATAATGACATTTGTATTGGTACTGAGGAGAGCAGAATTTTTACCTGTGCCTTTCTGGCAATAGAAGAAACCTCTATATGCTACTAATGGTACAATGAGTCTGCTGAGTATTCAAACAGAAACAGGAATTTATATCCTCATATAATGATGGGAAGACCTCCTTTGTGAGATCATCAGATGACAGTGGGAGTGATTTAAAGATTAATGACCCTACAAAGCTCAAGCATCCAGTAGATTTCTTTGTGCACTCCATTATTCTATGACCAAGAATGATTCTGCGTGACATTTTCTGAAAAACTTGAGGGGTTACAAGATTAATTGCAGCTCTTAATGCATCTTTAATCTGTAAGCAGTGGCTGACAATGACTGACATGCTTTAAGAAAACAGCAGCCAACAACCACCAATGTGCTAACTTTTCTTGCTAACTTTCATCTCTAGGGAAGGTAAGAGGAAAAGTTCTGCTCTCCTCAGTACCCCTAAAACCACCTTAAGGTCATGCATTCACAGTGACCCCACAGAAAGATACATTGATTGATGGATGACCTAAGTTATTAGAGGGACCACTTATGATAAAGACCAGCTGGTGAGAAGAGTGAAGAATAACATGAGGAATATGAAAAAATAAGTGATTTTACACTAATTTCAATGGGTTATTTAAGGAACTTGCATGTGTAGTAGAAATCATGGAATAACTGTACATGATTTTTTTATGTGATCCCGAGGTAAAGTGGGACTTTGGTAAAACCCGCCAATACCCTTCCAACATATGACCGCCACTCAATATACCCATATTTATTTGCATTGAGAAAGATGTGATATTTCTAAGTTTATTAATGATGTTCACTACCAATGCTGCTCCTGTGTATGAAATAAGTTTGCTTGAAATCAGAGAAGACTGATCAGTATAATGAAAAAACAAGACCTTCAATATCCTTCTCGTGTTTGCCAGCCAGTCTCCCTCACCCTAAATGTTAACATGATAGGAGTAATATATCTACAAATATTCATGTTATTTACCACCAACACTGTGCTTGTGAATGACATTAGAGTATAGCCAAAAAAGAGAAGAAAGAAATGTTATCTCCACATTTTTCTATCTTAACAGGGGCTGTCAAACATGTCATTCTTACCCACTCCTGATACTCACATAGCAATGGACCAACCGAGGTTCTTTTTCTTTTTCAGTAGATTGCTAATCTATCATTTCACTGAGGGGAAAACAATCTTTGATATTTTTTTTTTTGTACAACACAATGGAATTCCTGGACCATCCATGCCCACTGTTTATGGGTTAAACTCATCAAATGCTCTGGAATATGTCATAGAGAACCTAGCTCAGAATAATTCTATTATAAGAATGCTGGTGTACAAACAGATCCATTATAGGCATGAGGTAGGTAAGACCATTAACCTTTAAACCACTCTCACTGTCACCTGACAATCCTGTACAGGAAGTCTCCCATCGTTGTGTAACATTATCACAGGTACTCGGGGTTAAAAAGTGTATTGGTGAAAATTGAGTCCACTGCTTTCCATAATGATTCGACCACTTCTTGATGTGGGAGGGTAAGTATGCCTGGCTCTGGTTAATTCATTAGGTTTGTACCAAACAGCAAAGGTTCACAGTTTCATCACTTGACTTATGGAACACGCCTTATGCTAACATATGTCACTGTTGACCACTAGCGTAATGGTCATAACAGCCATGATGGAAACTTCACAGGCAACATATGGAGCTATTGTAGCCCTCCATAATGAGGGCTAAGGCATTTGTGATATTGTCTAGCAGCTTATTGATCACTAACAGACAGCAGCATGGTGCATTTGGCAACATGCTGAAACAGGTGCTACGGACAACATTCTCAATACATATAGAATATTATATATCATTCATATAGACAATTAGCATTCCCAAAATACTTGGACATGATATATCACTAGCAGCTGATATGGATCCTTCCCGACTTCAGGGCTATCAACATGCAGCAGGTTAGACACAAATTTCTCAGTATTCGTTGGACTGTGCGTCAAAATGTTTAAGACTTATTGCTCATCGATACTTTTTCTATCAAGTGTACGTGCATGTAATACAATGTACTCTTGAAATGTCATAAACTATATATGAGACAAAAAAATGTACCTGTATTAGAGATAAATTCTAAGTTACACAAGGAAGTTAAGATATTGAAGACATTTTGTAAACTGCTGACAAAACAGTGAATTCCTCCAAATTGGAGGTGGAACGATGGAGTGAAATAGATTTTGAGTGATCGGTGCCTGAACATGCAGGAGGGTGAAAGGCGTGCAAGGAATAGAGTGACTTGGACCGATGTGGTAT
>JAUUDZ010412420.1:0-15000 GCA_032361705.1 Panulirus versicolor | reverse complement strand
AGTGGGGTTGAGGGACAAGTATATATATATATATATATATATATATATATATATATATATATATTCTACTCTGGTTTCTTTAGCATACGTCCCCACGTTACAGGAAACTTGAAAAGTTCAGAGTGTGGAAATGATGAGTCAAGCCACAACAGATAGTGCGGCTGACGGCGGGCCTCAGTGGCAGCCAGCCTGCAGGGTACCGACGGTGACCCTTCCTAAGCACGCAGCCTGACACTAACCTGTCAATGTCGATATCACTAATTCGGTGCTCGTAGGGTGTTCTCCTACAGTGTTACTTCTCTTTGAATGTGTTTTCATGAAAGTGAAGATTGTGCACTTGAGTAAGACATTATCACTAAAAGATTACTGCTGCTTGAGGCTTCTTGTTGCTGTTGTGTTGAAGTGGCGCACTAGGCTGGCCACGGCCACAAACGACCACACATGAGTGTAACTGCTAGTAAGTAAACTAAACCATATATATATAACTTGTCTTTCTTGTGTACATGTCACGCTCAAAATAGTAGCTCAAGACTCTGAATTGTTTGTTTATTGGAAAATAGAATTCGAGCGGGGAATGTTGATGGGTCGCATTTCCAAGATGACTCTAGAAAAAAAGTGATTCTCCAACTACGAAGAGAAAAATGTATTAGATTTCTCAGTTTCCAGCATTTCTTGGCAGGCTGGATCTCATGGTATAACAACGGGTGTGTCCAGGCACACTGGTGTGATGCAACGGTGTGATTACTAATTGTGTTTAAAGGGAGAGTTTTACACTCGTGTTACCTCCGTTGCTTATTCTTATATAAGTGTGTATCATTTTACTCCTACACATACACACACACACGTTCTAAGCTATGCCAGGTGGCGTGTTATATTCGTAATTAGAGATATAAAACGGGTAATTCATTGTCTTGAACAGCTGCGATATTTATTTTATGAAAATATACCGTATATAACTGGCGTTGTACTAAGCATGCACCGTAATTGAGAAACAGTGAGGCGGTAGGCAAAGGCAGGCATTGTTGGTAAACTCGCATTCAAGATTTCTTCTCACTCTCCACCATTCCTCCTTGACCAAGGAAAGTCAAGAAGTTAAAAAAGTTTAAGAATTGTGTTGCGTACGGTATCTGAAGTATTTCATAAATCCCCTGAATACACTTGTGATTATTATGGCACTACGTTTTTCTAACAATACTTATATACTATACTACACTTTACTGTTTTGCTTGTTTTACTATACTTATATGTGTGTAGGAAGAATTTTCTTCCTTTGAATGGATAATGGGTAACAACAGTAAAATACCGGCAAATTTTGATTAGGTGTGCCGCGAGGATCAAGCAGACTTGAACATGTGAAATAATAACAGTTGAGATGCAATTCCCTAGTTGTTGATGTGACTGAAGCGCTCTAATAGTACGTTTAGTGTTAAATAAGTTCGTTTATACATGGAAAAAAGGCAATTTACTTACATGAACATACGGCATTTGAATATGACTTCTAAGTTGTGAGTGCGGTGTTTGTGATTCGGCGAAGTCATCGTTCTTTAGGACCATCCTAATCGTCCTAGGGGACCATCATCATCCTAATGGGTCACCATCATCATTCCAAGGGGTCATCATCGAGTATCATCACGATCTTCTGTGACCATCATCATCCTTAGCAATCACCATCATCCTGTGTTAATCACCTTTTTGGGACATATTTGTCCCTATTAATCACCATCACCTTGTGATCATCATCCACTGAGGCCATCATCAACCTTTGTAATCACCATCATCCTCTTGGACCATCATCATTATGAGGAGTCACATTGTCCTCACGATCATCACTTTTAGGAACGATTATTTTCCTGAAGGATTTCTTGCCATCATCCTTCGGGACCACAGTCATCCTCAGGGATCATTCATTATCTTTCCTGGGATCATCTTTCTACTTAGGGGGTTATCATCGTTAGGGATGATCATCATCATCGCCATCATGCTCAGGGATTAACCTCATAGATCAACATTATCCTTAGGGATCATCATCGTCCTCAGTTATCACCCTCATAGATCACCATTATCCTATCCTAAGGGATCATCATCATCCGAAGTCATCAACATCCTCATCATCCGTAGAGATCCATCATCCACAGTGGTCACCATCTGTATTGATCATCACCAGAGGTCATCACCATCATCCTCAGGGATCCGTCATCCATAGTGGTCACCATCATTTGTATTGATCATCATCAGAGGTCATCACCATCATCATCATCCTTAGGGATCCATCATCTGCAGTGATCACTATCATCCTTAGGGATTTTACCATCCAATATTATAGCCATTATCCTCCTTTTCCTGCTCCTGCTACTCTTCCTCCTCCTTCTCCTGCTCCTCTTACTCCTCCTCCTCCTCCTCTTCCTCCTCCTGCTGCTCCTCTGCCTCCTTCTCTTGTTCCTCTTCCTCCGTGGTCCTTAACGGTATGTGAGTAGATCTTGTCCAAACTGATCGCTTCGGGGGTGATAGAGTTCTAACTGTAGCAGATCCTTTGATGCGATTTTCGGTGATATGATGCACTGTTAAGTTTGCTGCTTATGTACTATGAATCTTTATCTCACCACCATGAACTGTTCCCAGATGGTAGAGCGTAGCCACATACACCTTCCCGGAGGCCAGTCGACGGAGCTTTCCTAACGGACGAAGCGTCCAGAAAATCATTTCTTGATCATGGAAACTGTTATGGCATGGAAGGTCATGATTCTCTGGACACGTTATATTGACCATTTCAGTAACATCGCTGAGGAAGGCAAAAGTAAAACAAAATATGAATAGTAAAAATGGCAGTGATGAATCCTTAAAGTGTATATAAGCTAAATAAAAGATCACAAACATGATACGAGGTAAAGCCACTGTTCATTTTGTAAAATTCTACATTTCGTAAGTTAAGGAGTATAGTTCACAAGAATTCCCTGCCAGAGACAGAACAGCAGCACCATCCGGGCAGCGATATCCGGCGCTGCTGCCATCTAGTTGAACTCGTACATTTTCTTCTGATTTAAAGGGCACATTGTTGACGATTTTGGGGTCAAGCATCGTGAGCCGGATATGATACTTTGCTCTTTTCTGTGATGCTTGAAGAGGCTTAACAACTCGAGAAATCAAAACGTTCCGATGGAGTTGTCAGGTAGGGGGTTCACGACCGCAGTTCACGTAATATATATAAGGTGAAGGCATGTACAGAGCACCAGATTGGGGAGGAGCAGTGTGGTTTCAGAAGTGGTAGAGGATGTGTGGATCAGGTGTTTGCTTTAAAGAATGTGTTTAAGAAATATTTAGAGAAGATGGATTTGTATGTGGCATTTGTGGATCAGGAGATATATGATAGGGGTGAGGGACATGCATTGTGGAAGGTCTTATATATGGTGTGGGACCTGACCTGCTAGAAGCAGAGAAGTTTTTGTCAGGTGTGTAAGGCGTGTGTACGAGTAGGAAGAGGGGAGAGTGAATGGTTTCAAGTTAAGGTTAGTCTGCAGCAGGTGGGTGTAATGTCACCATGGTTGTTCAACTTATTTATGAATAGGGTGGTGATGGAGGTAAATGCGAGTCTTAGAGAAAGGGGCGAGTATGAAGTCTGTGGGAAGATGAGAGAGCCTGGGAAGTGAGTCAGTTTTTGTTTCCTGACAATGTAGTAGAAGTTAGTGACTGAGTTTGGAAGTGTGTGAAAGGAGAAAGTTGAGTGAATGTGAATAACAAGGTTAGTAAGCTTATTAGCTTCAGCACGGTTGAGGGACAAGACAGCTGAGGTGTGAGCTTGAATGAAGAAAAATTTAAGGTGGTGAAGTGTCTTAGATATCTGGGAGTGGACGGGGCAGCGATTGGAACCATGGAAGCAGAAATGAGTCATAGGGGGCGAACGTTCTGAAAGCACTGAGGACTATGTGGAAAGAGAGAACGTTATCTGGGAAAGCAAAAATAATGTTTTAAGAAATTGTAGTTCCAGCGATATTATATAGATGCGAGGCATGGGCTACGGATAAGGTGGTGCAGAGGAGGGTGGATGTGTTGGATATGAAATGTTTGAGGACAATATGCGGTGTGAGGTGGTTTGATCGCCTAAGGAAGGGTAAGAGAGATGTGTCGTATTAATGGTTAAGAGAGATGAAGGGTGTTCTGAAATGGTTTGGACGTATGGAGATAATGAGAGGAAAAGATGACAAAGAGGATATATGTGTCTGACGCGGAGGGAACAAGAAGAAAGGGGAAACCAAATTGGAGATGGAAGGATGAAGTGAAAAGATTTTGAGCGATTGGGGCTTGAGTATGCAGAAGGGCGAAAGAGCGGGATAGAGTGAATTGGAAGGATGTGGTATACAGGGGTTGACGTGCTGTCACTGGACTGAAGCAGGGCATGTGGGGGATCTGGGGTAAACCATGGAAGGGTATGTGGTGCCTTCATGTGGATAGGGAGCGGTGGTTCGGTGCATTACACATGACAGCTCGAGCATGGTTGAGAGCGGATGTGGCCTTTCTTTGTCTGTTTCCTGGCCCCTACCACGCTGACGCAGGGGGCGGCGATCGGGTGTGGGAAGAAGCGAATGTACATGTATAATTTTTTTCTTTCATTCATTTGTGATGTTTCTTTTGTGGCGGGGTGGCATCGGGAATGGATGACGACGAACAAGTGTGAATACGTACATGTGTATTATGTGTTTATATATTTATATGTATGTATGTACTTATATATATATATATAAATACGTACGTCTGTGTGTGTATATGAGCGGATGTGGCCTTTCTTCGTCTGCTTCCTGGCGTTACCTCGCTAATGCAGGAAACGGCGATCAGGTATAAGAAGATATACGTTTATCCTTTGGTTTGTGAAAAACAAAACAAAACGCCAGGTATTGTTTCCTTGAAGCTAAGTTTGGCATATGATTAGGATAATGATGCATGTCCACCACTGTATTAGTCATGAAACAGTTTGTTGTGAGTTTAACATTATTACAGGGTCATGTGAGTGGCTGGAGAACCCTCTCCGGGGCCGGCCTCGGCCCAGGCGAAACCACAAGCCCACCCGGACCAGGTAAGCCCGCCGCCGACAGGCTACCAGTTTACTGGTCTTGTACTGACCACTCTCGTCCGGTGGTTCCCCGTCACCCAGACTCTCCTCACCATCCTTATTCTGGTTTTAAGGAACTCCCGTGACATTGCTCTTGCTCCTTGTAATAATATGCTGAACGCTTAACATTGTACATTGTTATCTTTGAAACCCCAAATTTATGCATCATTACATTTATTTGTCGAGGCCGGACTTTTAAACATGTCAACTGTTTGTCATGGCCGGATTTGTAGTTGGATTTTTAACATGTCAACCGTTTCAGCAGCACAGATTAACTACATGTAGTCACACCAACGCTTCTCGTTTCTCTCCTGCATTAGCTTTACTTTTTTTTAAGTGTGTATCTTGGCAAGACCTTTTTATGTTATGTGAAAAATCTATCACCATCAGTAGCATGCTGTTCTTAATCAGTAGACTGATTTTCACATAGATTTGATATCTGTATACAGACTATGTAGAATATCTTGATCGCCAGAGACTGCTTAGCTACTTCTATATAATGATGGTATACCACATATTCCTGTGCACTGATCTACTTGGAACACGAACAGCCACAGTGACCATGAATTTGCCCCTATATACTCCACATATCACATTCATCAACCAAGTATCATACCTTCATGTCTGACGCGGCTTCTCCACACGTTATTTTCATCATCCTAGCCTAATCCCCTTTCCATCGTACGTACCTTCATGTCCGGTTCGGTTTCTGTGTCGTGAGCTGTGTACGTGAAGCAGCCATCTGACGGTGGCACCAGTCTCACATTCTTCTCATGAGCCAATGTCAGACGTATGTCAGACGAACTTTGCTCATTGTTCTAGCCAATGAAAGGAAGGTCGGCTGAGCAGACTCACTTCAGGTGAATGAATCTCCGACACAGTTCCCTACATGGAAAATCAGATGAATTAGTAAAACTGTTCTAGCATAAAACCTCACAAAAATGTATTTGACATGGTATCGTATGATGTGATTGCCCATTACATTTGAATATATTGGTATTTGTTTAAGTTAGTTTAAAAGCTACTGTTCCTTCTTCAGTCTCGATTTTTTTTAGTAATCAAGTAAACCTGAGGTGTTTATACTACAACTTTTGTCTTCTTAACTCTTCATAAGCCGATATAGCCTCTCAATGGAACACACACACACACACACACACACACAAATATACCTGGTGGGGTATATATGTGTGTGAATGTGTATGTGTATTGATAGGGGTAAAGATATGGCACATTACCTCAAGAGAAAGAGACGGGGCAACACGAGTCTAAAACTCTACGTGGAGTCTCCCCGTAGCGCACACAGTAATCGTTTACATAACTGAACAAAGACAAAACAACAGAAACACGGCGTACCCCTAAGTTTGCCAGGAACTCATTTTTTAACGTATTTGAAAATCTTTGTATTGTCAGCGGCATTTGTGTGTAGAGTGTCACTTAAATCCCGATTGATTGGCTTCTTACAGGCAGCACATCGCGATTTTCCTTTTTTCGCGTATAATGTCCTGTTTAAAGGAAACAACTTATATCAAGTATTAAAAATCCACTGCAGCGCTCTCGCAGCTTTGTATTTTAGACAAAAGCGTTACTGATAAAAGCTCTGTTTCTAGAATACTGTCTCGTAGGGATATGAAGAAGGGAAGTGAAATCTGTGGCCCCATTGTGTCTGTAAACTCATTACGGTAAGATCTTTCTTAAGGAAAGGGAGATTTTTTTTTTCTTCCACTGAGGCCTTTGTGCTCTACTCTCGCGGTAACGTGCTGCACACGACATCTTCTTTGCTAAATGGCTTGGAACTAGAACAGCAGAGTCCACAACATGTAAGCGTTAACTTCAAACGAAACGGAAGTTGATTTCAAGTGAAGGAAACGCCATCATCCTTTTGTGCAAAGTGAGGAAATCTGACGTGTTTGTTTTTCTGTACCCGTGAGCACGACCCCTGGTTATGATGGCCTGACTCGTTGACTTGACCCATCATGGTCAGGTCAAAGGCCAGACCATATCATATCCAAGGGTCGTACCGCCTTACTCAAGGGTCATGCAGACTTCCGTCCTCTCATGCTCAAGGGGCTCCTGTCATGGGTTTCATAGTGCTAATCCTTAACGTCTCATATCTTACTCTACGTGTTGTTACTTTAGTCTTCTTGTCCCAACGTCCTTCTCATGCAGTCTCTTCCTGCTAGGGAGCTGAAGAATGCTGTTCTACAAGACAGTGCCTTGGACCTCTTCTTTCCTACGGTCTCTGCTGACGACTCAGGATCCCCTGGCCTGACTCTCCTCGGCGCCGCTGATGTGAACGTGTCCACACCTCAGCACGGGTAGGTCGCCTGGTTATGACAGTATCGGGACGTGAAGAGGACTGAGTATTAACTAGCTTCACGATGGAGGCTCTGGTATCCTGCAAAGTTCAAGAAATGTTTTGGTTTATCCTGAAAGTGTAAATAAGTTGTGAACGTAGATAGTAAACTTTTCATGCAACAGGCTTACGAATCCTTATGAAGACGAACCAGTTCAGGTGGTAGATCATGATGCCTCACATGAAAACACAGGTTCGATTCCTGCACACTTTAATCATCTGCGGATGTTTCTTGGTTATCCTTAGCTTGAAACTTGTGTCTCAATGGAGCAGTTCCGTGGGGATGGTAAACAAATGATACGGTGTGCTGGACCTATGATTGAAAACTACACGAACGTTAGGAAATAAAGTTTTGATACAGAAAATTGTTTTCAGGTGCACGGAAAAGAAAGAAAACGTGTGTATGCTATTTGCTACCGACTGTGCTACTGACAATAGCGCAGTCTTCGAGCTGCAGGAGCCCTGTAAAAGGAATATTTTCGAAGGACACAGAGTGTTGTAGAGGGAGGGAAGTGTACAATATGTGTATTTACCCATGCCAGGGGAACCATAGGGATGTGTTTTCCCTGCCCCCCCATGTAAACAGTGAACAAGGGAGACATGGTCATCTTGCCCATGTACACCTGCGTACCCCATAATTGTCCATCTTCCCCATGTATCGTGAGAAGTGTCTTCACCTCACACCATCATACCTAACATTGCATATAAGTATGTGCTTCCCCTTGCCTTACCTTACCGTGTATATACGCCAGTGTGTCCACCTTTATCATCTTGACCTTACGTGTCCCGACAGCGTGGCGGCGTCGGGGATCCCTTCGTACCAACCAAGTCTTCCTTCCATTACCCACCACCTGCCGGAGAAGGATCCCAACCCCTGTGGTGGCCAGGCTGGGGGAGGGCCACCAGACGCTGGTGGTGGGTACAAAACAGAGGAGGAAGAGGAAGGGGGTTGGAGGAGACACGCTGCAGGAGAACACATACTAGACGGAAGACGGAAAAAGATGAAAAAGAAAGCGGGTGACGCAGGTGTCAAGACACAGTTAGAAGAGGACGAAGGAGACTCCGGCATCATCACCACGAAAGGGTAAGTTCTCTCACGTTCTTACTCTGGTCTCATAACGTTAAGCGTTACGACCTGCAGCGACTGTGTGAACGAATGTGGCCTTTGTTGTCTTTTCCTAGCGCTACCTCGCACGCATGCGGGGGGAGGGGGCTGTCATTTCATGTGTGGCAGGGTGGCGACGGGATTGAATGAAGGCAGCAAGTATGAATTATGTATGCCGCCCATACGACACGCTGGAGACGACCCGTGGTGTCAGGTGCTACGACTGGTATCGCAGGGACGACCTCTAAGAGACATACCCAACACTTAAACATTGGTCTCCAAAGCTTTCGGTGTCTTTTGTGAGGAGAAAAGACGCAGTACTCGAGTGTTTCCAGTTCACTCTGGACCGGAGTAGGTCCGGCTTTCATGTGACCCAACGAGGAGGTTACTCGTAAGCAAAAGAGGAGGAGGAAGGCAAGTACCTGGTGTAAGGTCACGTCAAACTGAAAACCTGACAATAACCTTTCCATAGACTGATAACGAAACGCGTTAAGACGCTGAGTAAAAGGATGGGACTCACCCTGATGCAGAGACGTTACTGACAACGGATGACGAAATGTAGCTGCAAGAGACACGGTTAACAACAGGTCACGGGAGACATTGCATACACCACGTACCGAGAGACACTGTCAATGATAAGTTAACGCAATACACGACTAACAACAAGAGACACCTACTGTCAACAGCTGACGAAAGATTCTACTAACAAATGACAGGAGACACTACTAACTACCGGTGACACGAGACGCAACTAACAACTGGTGACAAGAGACGCTACTAATAACAGGTGTCGAAAGACACTACTAATGAACAGGTGACGCGAGACAATACTAACAACAGGTGTCTAGAGACACTACAACGGTAGGTGACGAGAAACATAACTAACAACAGGTGTCGAGGCACTACTAACAGCAGGTGATGAGAAACACAAGTGACAGGTGTCAAGAGACGTTATAACAGCAGGTGATGAGGAACACTATTAACTATTCTGCGAGTTTCTGATTGATATCTTCCACTATCACAATCAGCCATGAGAGGACTCAGTGGTCTGTTGCTGTTTGAATTCCTTTGTATTCCTTTAACAACAGATGTAGAAAGACACTACTAGTAAGTGATGACGAGAAACACTACTAACAGCAGGTGTTGAGGGACACTATAACTACAGGTACTGCTAACAATGAGTGACGAGAAACGCTACTTAATATTAACAATAGGTGACGAGAAACACGACTAACTAATCACGGTAAGTGATGAGAAAACTACTAACTGCTAACAAACAGTGATGAGAAACACTACTAACTTCTAACAATAAGTGACGAGAAACACTACCAACTAATATCAATAAGTGACAAGAGACTTTACTGACTGATAACAATAAACGACGAGAGACACTACTAACTCATAACAATAAGTGACGAGAGACATACCAACTAATATCAATATGTGACGAGAGGCACTACTAGCAATAGTTGGTGAGAAACACCACTAACAGCTGGAGCTGATGAGAAACACTATCAACAACAATTGGTGATACACACCACGTACAGTAGGTGAAGAGAGATGCTACCAGCAACAGGTGATCAGAGACTCTACCAGCAACACGTGAGACGCTACCAGCAACAGATGACGCGAGACTCTTCCAGCAATAGATGACGAGGGACGCTACCAGCAGCAGACAACTGAGAGAGACATCCAGTAACAGGTGACGAGAGACACTACCAGCAACAGGTGACGAGAGAGACAAATCACAACAGCTGGTGAGACAATACCATCATCACGACCACCGACCAAATAGCATATCTGCTTGGTGGCCGTTTGTAAGTATGTCTGCTTGGGAGCCTTTTTATCATTATGTTTGCCTGGCGGTCATTTGTCAGTATATGAGCTTGATGGCCATTTATCAGTATGTCTGTCTGGTGGCCATTGGTCAGTATGTCTGTGTGGCGGCCATTTGTCTGTTCTGCCTGGAGAATATTAGTCAGTGCTGCTTTGTGGACATTTGCATGTTTGCTGCTTGGCCATTTGTCTGTATTTTTTATGTGGAGGCCGTTTGTCTGCATGTCTGCCTGGCGCCTGTTTGTTAGCTTGCCTGCTTGAAGGCCATTTTCTGATATGTCTACCAGGTAGCCATACTTCGTTCGGTGACCATTTATCAATATGTCTTCTTGGCGGCCTTTTGTCAGTATGTCTGCTCGGTGGCCATTTCTCAGTATGTCTGCTTGGCGGTCATTTGTCAGTATGTATGCCTGGCAGCCATTTATCATTGTATCTTTGCGGGAAGTGCTTACCAGGACGTTTGGTATTTATTTGTCTGTACGATTGCTTGTCAACCATCCGTCAGATTTAGCTTGGTGGCCATTTGTCAGTTTTTGCTTGGTGACCATTTCAAGATGATACGCTGATGAACACAGAACCGTAGGCGCTGGTGGCACGATTTGAATGACTCGCATCATTGTGTTGATCTCTCTTGACAGGCAGAGTGTCCTCAACTTGACGGCCTTCCTCGAAAACAGTGTCCACATGTACATGACTGGTGGTGTGGGTGTCTCCGAGGGGTCGTGCACCGAAGATGAGGCCCTGTGCTTTACGTCAGACGACGACGACGCCGGCGCCGTCCACGACGACGACGTCTCTCCTGTTGAAAGTGACTCTTCTGCAAACGACTTCACCGAAGATTATGATTTTCTGACCGAGATCGTCTCATCCACCAGAGAGGATTACCTTAATGATTGTTATATGAATAAAGTTTACTCCTCTTTAGCTCAAATCGTTTCTCATAAGAGCGAATCGTATAAAGTTGACTCACTCGTTGAGGACGACTCTCCTGATGGTGGTCACTCGGCACTTACGGACGACCACGGCGCTATGAACGACCCCTCGCCTGCTAAGGGACATCTAGAACCATTCGGCTTTTCCTTCGGGCCTAGCGGCTTACCAAAGATCGAGTTTCTCACCGAGAAGCCTAGAGCGAAGGGCGACTCTCCATATGATGGGAATTCTCCTCCCGGAAGCAAAGGTACCGGTGCTGCTGCTACTGAAAGCTCAGACGAACCTGCTGAACCGGTTGACGCTGACCTTGATGATCTTTTCCTCCTGGGGTCTGCTGTCTCAAGCGGACGCAACGTTGAGGACTTTGACTTCACTCTTGAGAACTACTTCACTGAGATCTTCGGTTCGGCACATAAGAACCATGTCCCTCAGAATTTTGGTTTGTCTCTTGGAAACACACCAGCTGAAGGGATTGAAGTGCTCGGAAAACCACTGCATGAGGAAGCGGTGACACAAGGAAAATCTTCGGACAAAGAAGATTTGAAATATAGAAAATTCAGTGACGAAATTGTGGCGTTAGGAAAAGTGTTGACTGAAGAGAAAGTGGAAAGTAGCACACCATTAAGTGAAGACTTACGGGTACTGGGGAGACCTGCCACTGAAGAAACGCTCACACTGGGAGAGCTATTTATGGAAGGAACCGTGGCTTTTGAAAAGATCAGTGAGGAAAGCCCCGAGAATTCTAAAAGTCCCATAACTGCGGATTCTTCTTTAACACCGATAAGATCACTACCTGTAGAGACAATGACACCTCGAACCCCTTCCACAGCAGAAACCGGTACCCCGAATGCACACAAGCCGTTCAGTGATGGTCCAGTAACGATAGCTAAAGGAAAACGAGGCTACGGAACACCACCTCCCAAGCCTCCGAGGACCTTCCTCAGCGCAAAGCAAGGTGCGCCAGCTGGTGTCAGCAACAGCTGTCACCAATCGCCTGCTGGAGATGCACATGTCAGGGCTCAAGAGATACCTCATAAGTCTCAGAATGAAGATACAGTGAAGCGTTCTTTTGAATGTGGCACTAGGGATGGGAGGGAGGTTGCCGCAGGAACATCACTTCAAGGTGATGATAATCAAGCCTTGACACTTGGCCGTGATGGGAGTACCGTTAAGAAAAAGGACAACATCGACCTGGGTGCCGAAGGACAGTTTGAGCCAATTTTGTCACTTGGTCCACACACTGCAGGAGTGGGTTCATTCTCACGAAATGAGGATGACGTGAATGCCTTACATAATCAACACGGCCACAATATGGTAGATGTAAACATACCGTGCAGTCCTGAAGAGAAGAGCAAGATTTACAGGAAGGCCTGTCTCAGAAAGCGCAATGAGAGGCCTTCACCACTCAACCCAGGCGTCGGTACGATCCCCACGCATCCAGAAGGTAAGTTACTTTCACTCGCACGTCATCTTATTCCGCATTCATTTGTAAGAGAAAGTGTAATCAAATCTTAAACCTTAAAGTTTTCTGAGTTATGCAAGGGTATTTTGTTTTCTAGATCACTTGGATCAGAATATCTATAAGATCTTAGGATGTTAAAAAGGTTATTACTGTCAGAAAACGTAAGGAAACGTAAGTTTTGATGACCACTTTACATTCAGGGCAGCAAGCTATCATCTTATGTAGTACTGCAAATAAGATAGTTTCTAATGTTATCATCGTAATGTCTAAAACGCTGTACCTTGCAACTGCGATACTTGGGGATTGGTGGTTGGCTGTGGGTTGAGAAGGGTCGAGTGCAGTTGCAAAGAACGGAGTGTCGAGCATCTTGAAGGGAGATGCACTGGAAATATTTTTGTTTCGCGGTGCAGGTTATAAATGTTCGTGGTTTCAAGGTAGCCGGTGATTGTTCCGAGTGCTCTGTTTTGTCTGATTTGCAGTTCTGTTATATTTGACAAGGTGGATGACCAGATGGATGAAGTATAAGTTAGGGTGGAGCGGATGGACTGTTTGTAGAGGATACTAAGAGATTCTTGTTCTTTCTTAAATTTCGTCCCAGTAAGTGTTCCGAGGGTGTTTGTTGTATGGGGAGTGGAAGTCGTGTGTGTGTGTGTGTGTGTGTGTGATCGTTGGAATTTCGTTAAGTGGTAGAGGGTGCAGGTTGGTTATATTGCCTAGCAGTTGTTAGAGGTCGATACTAGACAATGATATCTGGATGAGCCAGTGTTGTAAGTCCGTGACGTAATGTTGCATGTTTGTTATATGTTTTTCTATACTATTACTGATAGGTTTCCAGGTCCACTCTTCCAGGGACTCTTACAGCTTCATGGTTACGATGCATTTAGTAGCAGGGGAAAGGATGAATTCCTTTGACGGAGACCATCTTGTCCGTTACTGACTATAGAACAGTCTTGGGCGGGAGTCCTAAGTAACCCTGAACCCATGTGTGTTTGTACAGACCGCTGTGAGAGCAGCTCCATCCCAGCCATTGCGAACATCAGTAATCCTAATTAACTGACAGTGTCAACTTCCGCTCTTGTATCCGTGTAAATACTACCTCGTTCACCGATATATTCATTTTCGTTTTATGTTTCTAGCCTATAGCTGTAGTTAATTTGATGTATCTTCATTTATTATTATCATCATTATCATTCCAATCACACACACACACACACTAGGATAGATATGCGTTTTAGATAAAGCGCAATTTTCTAACGCATGTAGAATGTCTGGTGGTGGTGCTTGTGATAGGCAAGTGGCGGTGGTGTGCTAGAGAGCTTAGTTGCTGGATAGTCACGTGTGGAGACGTACAAACTTGCAAGTGAATCATCTGCGTACTTGTGAGCATCTTGCAGTCAGCAGGTTACTCGCTGTTTACCTTGAAGTTATAAGTACAGTTGTGGACATGAATTTTTGGTGGATAGTAACGATATCTGCCAGCTCAGCAGACGTAGTAGACTTGTAGTATATTGTAATTTTTCAAGAAAGAACGAGTATAGAAGGTTTTCAGGTGCAACGGATGTGGTGATTGGCTGACAAAAATGCTAACTTGTAATTCTTTTTTTTTACATCAGCTTAACAACAGATGCATGAAGGGAGAAATTGCTAAATTGTATTTCTTATACCAAACCGATGAAAAATCAGCGCAAAAGCTTAATGAAAGTATTGCATATAAACCAAAAAGGTTTTGATATTGTCATCGTACGTCAGGCACCTGACTTATCGTGGAACCGTTATGATGGAAAGGAAAATATCAGTCAGTATACTTCATCCCTAGAATATATGTAACAGTAACATCACGAGAGTCAGTGAAAGATATAAACAACTGAAACCGCAATTTTATCGCGTATCAAAGTAGATATTCATGGACCTTTTCAGTACGTGAGGAATTGAAGATCTCCCAATTGTGGATAACGATGGAGAATGATTGTTACGGTTAACGGTACCGAACTACCACATACATCATGGACGGCACGCTGTACATAATTTAAACACAGTTAAAGTCTCGTCGTTTGATATGTATTTTCTATTGGTATTAATCCGTTCAGTCCTGTAATTAAGCATTTAGATAATTAGACAAAAATACTTCATGGTAATTCGCATCATGTACGTATATTTGCTACCTATCGACCAGAAGTATCATCATACATATTGCATGATAATTTCTAATT
>JAUUDZ010412409.1:0-15000 GCA_032361705.1 Panulirus versicolor | reverse complement strand
AACTTTCAACTGTGTCATATCAAATAAGATTTTGGGGACCTGAGCTGCAGCGGGGAGAGAAAGATGACTTGGTGACACGAGTTAGGAGAGAGAGAGAGAGAGAGAGAGAGAGAGAGAGAGAGAGAGAGAGAGAGAGAGAGAGAGAGAGAACGTACAGGAATGATTCTCTGACAAGGGAAAACGATGAAGCATTTCGTGAATATACAGATAAACCTAAAATGACACTCATTTAGTGGTAGACTGCTGAAGTTTTGATTCTGGAGGAAGTATGTACATTCATATACATCATATGATGTAGTTTGTATACTCACAGGTTCGTTGGTCCTAGAACAGAAGACAGCACGGAAAAACAGCACAGATGAGTGATGTCAGGCAGGATGTAACCATGTTCAAGCTGTCAAAACAACTGGTTCGTTACACACAATCTTCTTTCCTCAAAACCATATTTTGTTTTCTGATTATCTTTTCCAGCAATGTACACACCGTTCGACATAGACACCAGTCTGTAGTGTATGTAATTACCTAATCTTGCCACCGGGAGTTGATAATACCTATCAGAACCTCAGGCTCGATGGTCCAGTCTTGTTTTGTAAACATTCCGAGTCAAACACACACTATAGTCTCGATGATTTTTTTTTTCTCGAGTGTAAATTATTCTTTATCACGAAGTATTTCTCTACATGCCTTCGCACTGTTTCCTTTTTAAGAATCCACTCATTTCACTTGGCCCTCTCAAATTAAAGTAATGAAAAAAAATGTCTCCGGAATTTTGTAAGCCAAAAAAATCCCGTTTTCCTTTTCGTTTCTTAACATACTTGTATAATATTCCAAACAGAAAGACAATAGTAACTCATTCCTAACAGACCTGTAATAGTAAATAACGTTGGAGAGAAAATATTTAGGTATAAGTAAAGTCCTTACGGAAAGTGACATTGCAGTCAAATGAGAATCTGCACGAAGAAATTTTATGAATGGAGTAAAGAGACGATTTAAATGTCTCGTAAATGAGAGCGTAGTAAAGACAAAATTTAAAAGGAAACAATATGAATAGGTTTAAATGGCTTGAAAGGGTCCGCCAGGTTCTCTAAGCACGCAGCTTTCTGCTCATGGTGATTTGAGTAGCCGACTAGTAATGTAAGTTATATGTACTTTAACTCTTGTATTGCTCCTGATATTATTGTTTTATTAGTCATCTATCCGTTAACAATAGTATAACTTTCATGTTTTACCTTTAAAGCTGATGCAGGCCTTAAAGGTAGTGATGTAGGAAAGCGCATGCCTGTGTTCAAAGTTTATTATGTCTGCTTTTATGGAATCGCTCATGCCACTAAAGGTGATTTTTGTATTTAGATGGGATTATCAGTTCTTGCTCATATAACTTATCTTTCGATATCAAATAACGCCTAGTGGTATGGTTATGAGGGAAAAAGTGAAATTATATCTAGAGGCATTATTATTTTACTTTGATGTAAAATTCAAGAATTAGGATATACGTTAACTAGGATTATGAAACGTGCTCTATTCTTATGAAATCTGTTTCCCTTGGGATGGGTGATTTACGTAAGTGGAATTTTCCTTTTTCCTTATGAAACAGATTTTTCGATATTAGATAAATCATTAGTGGAAGGTTTATGAAGAAGAGGGAAAATGTGTTGGTGGAAGATAAGTGATGTACATTACCAATAAATTACCAATGAAGCTATAAAGCTCTATAGAATTCGAACAAGCTCTCAGAAAGTGTTGTTTGTCAGCAATCTGCGGGGAAAGTATGCAGAGGTAGTATGCCAGCTATAGCATTGGTGACCTGTAGTGTTTAGTCCATTTAATTGGCAAAGGGGACATTTGTTTGAAAGGTTTTAGTAATTGGCCTTTGTCCAGAGTAATCAATATTCCCTCTAAGGCGTGCAGCAACAAAGTTTCTACGTTGTGTATGTGTACTTGTCTTTCATGTTTTCCATGACTAGTAGCTTCTGTAGTTGCATAGGAAGATCTTTGGATATGAAAACGTTCTCTATCAGTTTGATAACATCTGCTCTGCGTCTGAATTTTGGAATGTAAAAGAAAAATATACTGTTAATGGGAACCTGGCTTTCTGACTGATAAAAGATGTCAGTGAAGTGTTTGACTTGATTTTGAAGGGTATTTACAGTCCTTGAATTTACTAATTCAGAGGTAGTTTATTCTAATGCTCCACTAAGCTATGAGAAAAACTTTTGCCCAAATTGCTATTTGTGTACATTATCCTATTATTTCCAGACCATCTGGCCATGGTCTTTGTCTGAAGTTGGGCCTTCTATCAGGTCTCTTTGAGTATTCACTTTTTCAGGCATCAATTTTGAGTCTCTGAGACTTCTCCTTAAAGCTTATTCATTTCTGAATGAAGGAATATTGTTCACTTCTCTTTGAAATCACTCAAGTGTCTCTTTATCTTAGATTAAGATTTTGTGATCACGAATTAGCAAAATATTTTGATTGAGGTCTAACCAAGGCATTGTAAAGGTTGAGTATTATATCTTTTGGCTTACATTTTACATTTCTGGCTATGAAACCTACCACCCTTTTAGCCTTAATTTATGCAGCTAGGCAATTTTTACCATATTGAGGGTCATTACTGATAATCATTTCGTCCTTTTCTTTCCATAAGTTCTTGTTGAAGTGTACTAAGAATTTTGGACTCATTATCTGTATTTTGACACCAAACTGAATAACTTTGCATTTGGCTAAATCAAATCCATCTGCCATGTCTCTGTCCACTGTACCATTTCATCTAAATCCCACAAAATCATCAGGCAGTCTTCCTTTGAGTTGGCTGTCTCCCCAGTTTTGTGTCATCAGGAA
Source organism: Panulirus versicolor (assembly GCA_032361705.1). NCBI lineage: Eukaryota > Metazoa > Arthropoda > Malacostraca > Decapoda > Palinuridae > Panulirus > Panulirus versicolor. Next base: position 12,162 of record JAUUDZ010412409.1, on the reverse strand, counting down.
ATTTTGAGATTTTTACTGGTGAGTCCTGTCTTTTAGTCAGCTTAAAATATTTACATGATAAAAAGTATGGCTACCAGGACTGAGGCATATGGAACTCCACAAGACTTTTGAAGTGACTCAGATAATTACCTATTTCATACCACTCTTTGCTTCTGCTGAGGGATTCCAATCTACAGGTTGAGTACCCCTTATTGGAAATGCCTGGGACCAGAAGTGTTTTGGATTTTGGTATGTTTGCATATAGAATGAGATGTGGAAAACATGATGTTATGGAAATAAATGAGTTAGAGTTGAGACATACCTCAACCTTTTGGTCTTTCAACATTCTCCCTAAGGAGATACTGATTCCAGCATTTGGTGGGACTGCATTCCCTAGCAAGTGATGGTCACCTGGTCGGACACCTTGGCATGTCACTCTGTGATTGGATCACTTGTCCTGCTGCCTCTACCCGTTCACAGCAATCTCCGCTGCCTGACGTGACTGGCAGATGAATCCAGACCTTGTGTTAACTTTTTTTAATCCCTCCCACTAGGTAAGCTCTCACACTATCATTAAATGGTTTCTCACTTGCCTGTAGTGGCCTTAGCATCAACCATCTAATGACAGTGTAAGAGCTTACCTTGAGGAAGGGAATAAGTAAAATGTTAACACAACATCTGGGTTCATCTGCCGGTCACATCAGGCAGTGGGGATTGCTGTGAATGGGTGGAGGCAGCAGGACAAGCGATCCAATCAGAGAGCAATGCGCCAAGGCGTCTGACCGGATGACCATCACTTGCTGGGAACACAGTTCCACTGAATGCTGGAATCAGTATCTCCTGAGGAAGAACGTTGAATGGTCAAAACATTGAGTTATGTCTCAGTTGAAACCAGTTTCCATACCATCCTGTTTTCCATATTTGCCATGATGGATAATAAGATATCTTGGGGATGGGAACCAAGTCTAAACTCATAATCCATTTAAGTTTCATATACAACTTATACACATAGCCTGAAGGTAATTTATACAATATTTTTAATAATTTTGCACATGAAACAAAGTTTGTGCAATGGTGAATCATCAGAAAGCTAAGGCATCACGACATCAGCTGCCTATGGTGACAGTCTGTGGTCGTTTGGCATCACCTTCATTCCTGACTGAATTTATATGCTGTTGATAAGCAATCAGTTTCTTGCACTTATTCACACAGAGCAGATAATAAGTAAAAAAATACAGAGTAATGCACTTAGCTCTGGTGGTGATGTTGGTTTGTAACAGAGTGGCACTAACAGAGTGTCAGAGCCCAGCGTGGGCAAGTGAGGTCAGGTGTGGAATTTTCCACTTGTAATGTCATGTCGCCACTCAAAAAGTTTCGGATTTCGGATTTTTGGATTAGGGATACTCAACCTGTACTATCCATTTGCAGATTTGATCTACTATGCCATGAGCCTTAATATTATGTTATGTGGTACTTTATCAAAGGCTTTACAAATGCAACATCATGGTATTGAGGAGTCTCATTTGCCATATGTGACTAAAAAATTCTATCAGATTAGTTAAACATGATCATTTATTCCAGAAACCATCTTGATGGTCGGTTATTAATCTATTTTCTTTTTAAGAATTTCAAAATTTTGTCAAATTATTGATTTTAACTCCATGTAGAACCAAATTGAGGCAAATGGGGCAGTGGTTTGAAGAATGTTTACTGTGTCCATTTTTGGGTGATATATATGCTAGCTTCCAGTCATAATTGACTGTTTCTTTCTGTGGTGATTTGTTAAATATTTTGGTGATTGGAAAAGCTTGTTAGTGTTCTTGGGAAGTTATCATCTATATCAGTGGATTTGTTTGGGTTTAGTGTGTCCAGATATTTTAGTACTTCATGGCATTCAATATTCTTATAGTCCTATATATCATAAATGGATTTGAGAGAGAGAGAAAGGTTGATGTAATAGGTAACATGAATGCAAAAGTGGGATGTGATGAATTAATGAGATAGTTGGTAAATAAGGAGTGCCTGCAGTAAATAAGAATGGGAGTTCTCTCATGAATGTTTGTACTGAGGGGGTTTGTTCCTTGCAAACACCATTTTTAAGCACAAGATGATCCACAGATGTACATGGATGAGAAATTATGGAAGAAAGAATAAAAGGGATTGATCGATTATGTGGTAATGGATGAGAAGATAGGAAAGGTTGTTCTGGATACTAGATTTGTGAAGGGATTCTTTGGAGATTCTTACTATTTAGCAGTTCTTGTGGAAGTGAAGATCAAGGAGAAGTGGAGGTATGTTGTAAGGAAGAATGGAAAGGTGAGAGAAAGTGTTGGCAAACAAGCTGAAACAAACAGAATGCAAGGAGTATGAATGAAAGGTGACAGAAAGTTTAGCTGAAAGTGCAGTAAATATAGGAATGCAGTCATGTGTGAATGAGGTGCTTAAACTATTTACAGAAAGACGGTTAAAGGTTGTAGAATTAGTAATTGAATACAAGGTTGTGAGAAATAAGACCAAAAGGGAAATACCTGGTGGACTGATGAGATTAGAATATTGTAAAAGAGAAGAAAAAAGCCTATGGTAAATTGCTTGAGAGGAGGAATGTACATGTGGAAGTTCAACAATGGAGGGAATAATATAAGATGTTTAAATAGAATATTAAGGAGCTGATAGAGGAAAGAAAAGAAAGTTGAGTGAAAATATGAAAATGTACTAGAATTAGTTGCAAAAGGAAAGAGGTAGAAGAGTGGAAATGTAACTGTGAGATGTAAGGAAGGTAGGTTACTGAATCAAAAGGAGTAAATGAAAGGAAAACAGATAGAAAGAGTATTTACAACAGATGAATGTGGCAAGAGGTGAGGCAGCTGATGTTACTTGCATAAGTATGGAGGATGCAACGAAAAGGATACGAGTGTATGGGGCCTAAAGTAAGAATGGAGGTAAAATATGTGATAATGAGGTTGAAGGTAGGAAAGGCACTTGGAGTGGATGGGATTAAATGTTGAAGTTTGGAGGAGTAGGGGTGATAAGAGTGGATGTAATTGATATGTAATTTAGCATGGAAGCAGAAGGTAGTGTCTGAGGTTTGGGTGCAAGATATTGCTTTCTTTTATTTAAAGAAAAAGGTGCTAAGGATGTATGTAGCAATTATAGAAGAATAAGTCTGTTGTATGCAAGAATGTATGCAAGAATGTTAACTGATAGTGATGGAAGTGACAATGCAGAATAAGTGAGGAGCAAGGGGGTTTTAGGAAAGGTAGGGGATGTGTGGATCAGATTTTTCAGGTGAGAACAACTGTGGAAAAGTATCTGGAAAAGGGTAAAAAGCTGTGTACAGCTTTTATGGATCTGGAAGAATTGTATGACTGAGTCGAGTGGAATGCTTAATGGAATGCAATAAGGATGCATGGGGTAGGGGGACAATCGTTGGATGGTGTGAAATGCATGTGTAAGAGTGGATGAAATTAAACAAAAGTTTCGGTATACGTGTAGTGTGAGGCAGGAATGAATGATGTCAATATGCCCTTTAACCAAATATATGGATGGAGGGAAAAGGGGTGCAGAGATAGAGTGTGGTGGTAAGATATGATGTCTAGTGACACCCTTCCCAAGGATGTGGGTTCCCCCAATCCCCCGCACTTGCTTATGGTATGTAGTGACTGTAATGTGGTTAGCATATGCTAGAGGTGCTTTATTGAAGCTGGGATGACACTAGTTGTCTAACAAAATTTCCATTGTTGGACATTTTTTTCATACATATTCGCCACTTCCCGCATTAGTGAGGTGGCATTAAAAACAGAGGACTGAGCCTTAGAGGGAACATCCTTACTTGGCTCCCCCTCTCTGTTTCCTCTTTTGGGAAATTAAAAATGGGACGGGAGGATTTTCAGCCCCCCCAAAAAATATTCTCTACAATTTAGTAGTAAATTTATGCAATGACAATTAAAGCATCTGAACCATCAGGCAATACTAGAAACATAATTATTGACAGTCTATTTATTGATACAATCACAGGACTATAAACATACAACACTTGTATCATACAAAGAGAGTAAGTAATATATTAAAAATTTATGGCGCACAATCATACTAGATGATATAACTGACATAGTTAACTCACTCAAAAGTACAGTTTTTCACACAGTGCTCTTTTCTCAATAATGAGTAGCTCAGAGAACTGTATAGGAAAATAAAGCAAAGCAAGATGGACATCTGCTTAAAAATCCACCTCACACCACCTTCAACTTGTATCAATCTAAAATATACATACTTGCCATTCCTTCACATAATTTGACAATCCAAATCATACATAGCCAGCAATTTCATTCAGAGTATATTTTTACATCTAATTACATCTCTTTTTACCCATACATCTTGCATATGTTTAAAATTCCCTTCCAAATTTCCCCTGATGGTGAGATAAACACTCAAAATGTACAATGCACCAAAACAAATGGGGAAACAGTTTAGACAATCAAGCCTTCCCACATGACTGACAGTACACATATCAACACAGCAAAAGACAAGTATACATGACCATGTTATGCTAAGCCATAGACACAAAATTCATATCACTGATTTCTAAATAAAACCAATTAATCAGGATCATAAGCATACATAAATGAAGTACAAAATTGTACCAAAATCTGTACAAAGTTGTATACACACATTAATTACAATTATTTATACAGTCATATTTTAGTGGGTCAGCAGAATAGCTCAAGTAACCCAGCTTGCCTTTAAATTTAAGATATATGGCTAACTGATCACTGCAAAGAACATTATAAGTGGACATGCTTCATCTAACTATAATAAACATGTCAAGTGAAGGGACCTTTCAAGTGCATCAAGGGAATGCAAAGAGAATGCAACACTCTTTAATAGCAAAAGTAAGTTACCCCTGAGGACAAATATTGTGTTACTATAAGTTGAAAGACTTGCTCTTTTATATAATTTCAAACACATGTTATTGAATAAAAAATGTGAGACTTGATTTACAAAGCACTTAGCCTTGCTGCTATGTACTCCCTATCACAGCTTTAATGATATTATGAAAATATCCAAATAAATATTTACCCACTTTCATAAAAACAATATGCATAAGGCAAGTGAGGAATACTATCACCACCTGTCACCCTGCTTTGTGACAACAGTATGATAACCAAATATTTATTGGACTGTAGATAATCTAACATTTGTTTCAAAGCAGAAAAAAGAAAGTTGGTGGTTGGCATACTGCAGCATCTTGTTCTCTGTGGTTCAACACATAAAACTACAGCATTATTATGACTTTTTTCATCTCCCTGTGCCATTAAAGGCAAACAGAATTGATGTTTCCAGATATGACGAAAACCTAGTTAATACAGTATAAAGGTAAGTTATGAAACTTTAGATTTGTCAAAAACTTAGTTAATACAGTATAAAGCTAAGTCAAGAACCTAACAACCTTGCATATTAATGTTTTCCTTTCTGTCTATCATTGGTAACCCTACATATTAATGTTTTCCTTTCTGTCTATCATTGGTAACCCTACACACTTGCTGGTGCATGAAATCACTAAATACTTTTCTTTATATACTTAAGCAAACCTGTTCATTGTGAAGAAGCACAGTGCTGTCTTCTCTTTATCTGAAAGGCTACCTCTATTAACCTACTCTCAAAAGAAAAAAAAAATGTATTGATCCCTAACTTGCACATGCCATGGCACAGGATATTTTCTCCGACTTTTCAACTGAAGAACCTAATCATATGATCCCACAGCTGGTAGATGGCAAAATGTTACTAACTATGGTCATGTTAAGGTCTCAGCATTTGCCCAGGAGGTTACCACCCCACTTTGTGAGACTCAACTAAAAATGTTAGCAATGAAAAAAAATATATCTCCATATAGCAATTACATCAATGGTATTATGAACACAGTTCACCATTCACGTACAGGAACTTCTACTTTGTTAAATACACTGAATTATGACATTTGAGATGCACAATACAAATATAATCCATTACTTATAAACCAGTTTCCTTCTTTACATATCCCAATCACACACTTGGGAATTCATTCATGGTAGTACAGTAATAAGTGATTCAGGATCCAGATGAGACTATATCACATAACTGTTTGTTGAAAAATCATTAAATTAAACCACTGGCCTGCAGTAATGGTCATCATCATAATTACTTTAGAATATACTGTACACATGATAACTATGAGAAAAGTTATACAAAAGAAACTTCATTAAAGTCTTGAATGAAAATTTGATTTTCATTCTGGTTACTACAAGAAGCTAATTAGGCTGAAGAAATTCTACATAATAGTAGTTTCAAATTACCATCAAATTGTATTGTCTCCTTGAGGATATATCCTTGAAAAATACTCATACCTTGCAGTAGTTTATTTATGTTTTTCATTTCAGTGTTAAAGATTCAGTAATGACAACTGGACTCTGTATCAATCGAACATTATTGCTTGCCAGTAACCCAGAGCGAAACTGAGATCAATAATGGAGTATAATGCAGAAACTTGCAATATTATGCTATCCAACTGTATCTGATTCTTGGTTGATTAGCCATCCATCATTTATCTACATTCTAGTGCCACTTAGAAATGAGAGCCTACCCTGAAGACTATTATGTAGAATGAGTGCCTAAAAGAGTGCTTAATGCCCTACATGATGCAGTAAATTCATGCCAATGATTTTTTTTAGTACAGCATATATTTACAAGAGTGAAAAAATGGCCCCTTTTTGGAATGACCTACAGCAGTAACCTACCCAACAATGTAGGCATGGAAAATCTTGTATTATTGTAGTCATTAAATGAAATTAAACTGAAGTATGTTACATATGATACACAAACAAAGTTTACAAAAGTCACGGAACAGTTACATAGGCAAGAAAAATTCATGTGATAACTACAGTAATTAACAGGAATATTTTACAATAAATTTCCAAGATGAGAAGTAGCATGTACTATCAAGTGGTGCTTTTAGTGAAATACAGTTTTCGTTGTCAGGTTTTTATAAAAGTAAATATATTTGTAATCTGAGTTTTGATGATTCAAGTGTCGATAAACATTCATACTCACAATTGAAACATGACTAAGAAGTCCAGTAATGTCTGACATTACCGAATACTGTATCAAGTACTTGAATTACTCTGTTACTGGTAGGGGCTCACATGAGCTTTTGAAATATATCTAAAGCCACCCCTGTATAAAGACAAAGGTCATAACCTGGGACAGAAATTGTCCTACAGGCAAACAGTCTCCTTAAGAGACAATTAAAATCAAGAAATAAAATATATTCACAGTTTTTATATCACAAAATGAGAACGGTTAATCTGTATATTTTTAACAACTTAATAAAGATGACAACAAAAAATCAATCATTTATCTTATGTTGTTTCAAAAGTCCTAGTAAAATGCTAATTGTATATTCACATATATGTTAAATAAAATGCGCAACCATCCACTTATCAACCACCCTTCAAGAGTACACATCACTCCAAGTTCCACTTTCAACCCATCAAGCTAACTCTGGGCGGTCTTGACTGCATAGACTCTTGGATCAACATTTGCAGAGGGAAGCACTGTCATGTGAAGACTTTGATTGAGCTGGATGGTCATTAGTTAAATCCTGCTGAAGACACTGATTGAGCTTGAAACTGACTGGATGGCTTCACTTAGAAGAGCATATCTGATGTGCTCTCGGCACTCCATGTGACGGTTTCTGTTTCATCAGCTGGTCGCAAATACTCCTCTTCGACCCTCTCTGATTGAGCAGGAGGGACGGGAGGTGGGGCCTGGACAGGTGGGGCTGTTCGAGACACTCCCAGTTCAAAGGTACTACCAATCTGGATCTTGCTGGGGGTGTAACTTGCCAAGCCACCTGTAAGGGAGATGGGGGATGGTTACTACATCTACATCTACTCTATGCCTTAGCAAGCATACTAACTTAGCATAAGCAAGGAAATTTCTATTGTAATCTACTTATTAAGCAACAAATTCAAGACAACTAGGAAGGGTATTACAATAAGGTATATTTAAAACTATATGAAGTTACTCCAGCAAATTCATTATGACAGCAAATGTAAAACATACATGTAACTGCAGTGAAAAGCATTAGTATATACAGTCTTAAGCTCTAAGATAAGCTGATATATGAACAGCAATCTTCAAACTTTGTTGGTTATATGAGAACTCATGGTGGTGTAATTTGTACAGATTATAATGGAATATGATCTAAAATAATGAAGAGACAACTATAATTTAACATCAAAGTATTAAAATGTATCTAGAATGTCTGTTGAAGTCATATGCATGTTTCACCTCTGAAAGTACAAAAAGTCAATTCAGACTGAAGATAAGCAAAGGCTGGTTTCAAAATTCTGGGCTGCTGTGAAAGCTGTGGAGTTAGTAGGCAAGCGTTTCCCAATGTATGAACTGGATCATGTATGTATGTACGTGTGTGTATATATATATATATATATATATATGTGTGTGTGTGTGTAAGGTCTCAAAATTACAGACTCAGGCAAAATTCACGATCCCCCTCTAAGTCCACAAATGGTCAAACTGCAACAGAAGAATTTGTTTGACTACCCAGGAGTCTCTAAGACCTATGTCACTGTTAGGATAATTCACTTCATGCAATTTAATCATATGTTGGAGTAGAGGGGAAGAGTGAATTCTGCCAAGTCCATACTTTGGAGACACCCTGTAAACAGTAAAACCTCATCAGTGTGCACTTACCTAACATTAATTTTCATATTTCTCATGTCATGAGCAACATCATATAACTGCAGAGTACATGTGTAATTACCTAATTTTTGTACGGAAAGGGAGTTTTACACTTGTGGGGTCAGATCTCTTGAACATTTTCTACTGTTGTATAACTTCCTAAATTTCTGTATGCAATCTGCATTAACTAAGTCTTCAGTCATTTTAATCCATTCATCCACCACTCTTATACCATAAATGTATTTCCTTACATCTTTTTTAAAAAGTTTCTTGCTTAATTTCATGTTAAATCCTCTGGATGTTCTATTCTGACTCTCTCAAAAATCTTTTAGTTCTGTACATCACTGATCTGTTTTAAAAACTTAAAGGGTGTCATCAGGTCACCCCTCACTACTTTCTCTACAAGGGCAAGCAATTTAAAACCTGTAGCCTTCCCCTATGACTCAGCTCTCTTAATTCTGGTGCCATCTTTGATGCCCTCCTCTGGCCCTTTTATATCAGCTTTTTGAGCTTCTTCAGGCAAGCTGACCAAACTTGAAAAGCATATTCTTGTTTTGGCATTGTGTACAAAAAGCTTATCAAAAATTTCCTTATCCATATACTTGAAAGCCAATATATGCAAGCAGATATTTTTTTTATTGTGTGTGTGTGTGAGATTACCTATATGTATTGTATGACAAGGGAGTTTTACATTCATGAGCCCCATCTCTTGAACTTTTTTACTATCTCACTTTTCAAACTTATGAATGCAGTTCACATTTTTAATTTCAACATTCTGTTTACTCCATTCATCCACTAGTCTTTTACTATAAATGTTCTTTCTTACCATCTTTTAAGTGTGTCTGTGATAACTGTTTATCTCTTATGGGAAGGGGTATTTACATTTGTGTTGTAAGATGCTCTTACACACAAACACACATACACAAAGCCCAGAAAAACTCAGATACAAAAACCAATTATCAACCAGGTCCGAGGGAAGGGCAAACACCTGGGTTGGATGTGGGCCTACTGCCATGCCCATAGTTCAGGCAGGTTTGTGCATGAATCGTGGTCAGTGACACTAACCACTGCACCACAGAACTGTGTGTGTGTGTGTGTGTGTGTGTGTTTGTGTGTGTGTGCACATGCAAGTAATAAGGTCAATGGGCAAAACTGATAGGTGAAAAAGTAATCTCGTAAAGTACCTAATACTGTATTTAGAAAAAATTAATTAATATCATAACTTCTTAAGTCTTTTCTCAATGGTTCTCCTTTAATCTGTGCATCTGAATGAAGTTTTACTGTTGTGTAGTTTATACATAAGTAATGGAATGTCCAAGTGAAGGGAAAACCCAACACTCAGGAGAAAAATGCTTCAGCAGGCAAGAAAATGCCACCTCTCTTTGCAAGCTCAGTGAACCTTTGATTAAACTATACTATACCTAAATTCCCCTTGGTCATGGTAGTGGGTTAGTCACAAATGCCTTGAACTCTACAGCCTAGTACACTCCTCCCATGAGCCTTTAATGCCTGAAGGGAAGGAAATTATTTATGGCAAACAAAAAAGAATGGTAGCTGAACAGCTAATTGTGAAAAGGTGAATATAAACCAGACATGTTTTCATTTCATTGCTCTGCAAATAAAACCTTCATGAGAGTTGAGCCTTAAAATCTTATAATCCAACATTTCATATGCTCTCTCAGCTCACTTTTATAGTAGAAGCCTTATGCAACTTTACTATCATTCTTCTTACACAATTACAAATTAACAACACAGACTATTTTAGTATATGATTTTCTGGACTCAGCTCCTCGTTTAAATGCATTTCCATCCATTGCTCCATTGTTTATTCCCCTCCATGGTACCCTGAGGGATTCATGATGACTTATAAGACCACGCTTGGGATTCTTAATCCTGTTAGTAGAACATGTACCTGCAAAATTTTGTACAGAACGGTTGCCATCATCTTTTCCAGGTGATTCTGAAGTGGTAATAGATTTCTTAATCCTGCTTGGATGTTCAGCAGCTCTAATGGGCAAAATTACCTTTCCCGATTTTTTATCTTGTAATACTGGTGCTACCTTCTTTTTGACTTGAAGATTAGCATCTTCTGAAAGTGGTACTGTCTCATCCACAGGGATATTTTCTTTGGGACTTATGTTTTGCTTTACTTCTCGGTTTCTTTTATGATTATTTGCATCTGAAGTAAACTTATAATCAGAGAACAGTTCCTTAACTGTCCTGGGTTCTTTAGTTTTAACTTTGCGGAGACAAGGGACATTCTCAACTTTAAGAGAAGAACTTGTAAACTTACCAATCAATTCCTTATGTACTGGGTTACCAATGCCTGATGACACGGACTTTAATGTTCGTGTACATGGAACTGGTCTTGCGGAAATCTGAGTTGAAGATCCAGAAATGTCAATGGCATTCACCTTTTCATCTTTTTTGCTGGCAGCTGCTGGACCAGATATACAGTGTGAAGTCTGTGGACACAATGTCTCTAATGTTTGATTAAGATTACCCTGTTCATCTCTGACCACATGACTGTTCATTTTCAACTGTGAATCTGGGGATGATTGAAGTGTAATGTACTTATTGATTCTAAATGTTGGTTTGTTACTTCCATTTTTTATGTTACTGTCATTCCCAGGAGATAGTTTCCTCTCCTGATGTGTCATAGTCACAACATCAGGTATTGGCTGATACTTAACTATGTTCCTTGAAATAAGGGAATCACTGTCATATACTGGCTTCAAATCTAACTTTAGTTCCACTCTAGACCGTGGATGACTGGTGATTAGGTCAACAGATTCCTTTTCCACAGCAACAGTATTTCTAACATCTGGTATATACTTTCGAGGTTTTGGTAATGGTAATAGCTCAGCACCAGAATGCTCTGGCCTATAACTCCCAACACCATCTGAAGCAGAAAGCTTTCTGGATTTCTTAGCAAACTTTATTGATCCCACCTTACCTACACTATCATTTGGGCCTTTAATGATATTCCTGCTAGCCCTTTCTATATCAGCATCACTACTTTCCACACTACCTTGGGAGCATTCAAAAGAATCTTGGTTATAAGCAGATGAAAGAAATGCAAGGGATGAAAAGGCAGGAAGATTCTGTGGTGAAAAACTATTGGGATATGGAGAAGGGTATGGAAAATCTAAAGGAGACTCAACAAGAGGTTTGCTGAGTGATTTGCCTGTTGAACCCACACGTATGGTGACGCTGGAGGTGCCAGTTACCACTGGGTGTTGAGGTTTGTTACTTCCTCGTGCTGCATCAAGACCATAAAGTTGTATTATAAAATGACCTGATAATATTCATCAGTGACAAATATGTGTGTGTGTGTGTGTGTGTGTGTGTGCACTATACATATTTATATAATATATTACACAGGATAGCTAGAGAATGGATGCGAGTGAATGAGGCCTTTTCTTTCCCTGTTCCAGCTGCTACCTC
>JAUUDZ010412408.1:12298-22404 GCA_032361705.1 Panulirus versicolor | reverse complement strand
ATCTACTTTATTATTTTTCACATCTTCCTTTAACCTCCAAACTCTCCTCATTTATTGTACACTTACCAGGTAAAACTACATATCCCCATCCCTTTGTCCTCTTATATTTTTGTTTTGCCACATCCTCAATTTTCCCTCCCTTATTTTTGTAGAGGAAAACAAATGCTCCTGCCTCCAGTTTTATAGAGAAATATATATTTGTGGTAACCTTATGATGATCATTTGGATTTTTTTTTTGTTTAGGTTTCAGTTGCTGGTCTCAGGTTTTGTTAGCACCTGACACTCAATGCTTCTTTTATATCTTATTGTATGAGCTCAGAATGTTTTAAGCTAGTTAGGGTGAGGAAAACAGCAGTGCTTTTGAATTGTAGTGCTTAAGTGCCTCTCATTTTGTATCAGGATTTAGAATGCATTGCTTATTTGCACCTCTGTCCTGTTCAGCAAGATGCAGAAATCTAACTTGTGGACCACTTCATGTAAAATACTTTTTAGAGATAGTCAAGGGTGATGTCAACATTGTACTCATTTTAATGTCATTCCCATGTTTTCTTATGATGATTTTTGTAATCATTTCATGTTTTAAGATTAGGGTGATGCATGCATAATCTTAATCAGACATTTTTTTTTGCCAGCCATACCCATGCCCAGTGTTTTTGAAGACAACATTTCTGCTTAAACAATTACTAAATGAAAAAATTTAGGAATCCCTATGTATACTTTTTTCAAACTTGTTTGCCATTTGTTGCTTAGTGAGGTAGTGCCAGGAACAGACAAAAAATGCCCTTATTTGCTCACATCCACTCTCTAGCTATCATATATGATGTACCAAAACCCGAGATCCCTGTCCATAGTCAATCCCCACAGACCTTTCCATTGTTTGCCATGGCCACTTCATATTCTATGGTTCATTCCATTGACAGCACTGCCCACTGTATACCACATCTTCCCAGTTTCCTCTATCCCATTCATGTATCATACCCTCATGCATGCTCAGGCCCCATTCACTTAAAGGATCTTTCACTCCTTTCTTCCACCTTCTCCACAGTTTCCCCCATGTCTTCATTCCCTTCACTTCCAACATATATGTCATCACAGACAACCTTGCCTCATTCATCCTATCCAAATGTCCAAACCATTCAGCTCTTTCAGACATATTTATTGCACCTCTCTCTCCTTGTCATTCTTTATTTTATCATCTTTCCTCATACCACATTTTGTCCTTAAAAATTTTATTTCCACCTCATCTCCCCTTCTCCATACTTTTTTTTTTTTTTTTATTGAGAACCCATGCCTTGCATCCTTCAGGGCTGTTGTATCATTAAAATATCCATCTTTGACCGTACAGAGAGTGACCTGTCTTTTCACACACCCCTTGATATAATCAGGACCTTAGTCCCCTCACCCACCTTGTGGCTTGCTTCAGCTCTCATTGTTCCATCCACTGCCAAAATCCACTCCCAGTTATCTAAAACATACCATTCAAAGATTTGTATTGCATTTGAGAACTAAGTGGTAGAACAAAATGTGACAAACCATTAAATTGTGCTACAGAGTGAAATTGGCTGGAGAAGAGAACACCATATGAAACAAAGGACAATCTTTTTCTCCCATAATGCTGATTACACCTTTTCATATGCTCTTCAATACATCAAAGTCACTGCTGCCTACATTTTCTATTCTCTATAATATGCCTTTTCTATCCCAGAGGATTATACAAAAGGACAACAGTTGAGGCAACAGAATGCTCATGCTATAGAATTTATAGTTATTTTCATTATCTGTCCTTCCGACAATCATCTCCTTAACCTTTTGACTGTACCTGTAAGGGTTAGGTCAAAGGCTGGTTTGTTGCGATGATGAGGCTAAAGTGAAGATTGCTAATTTAAAGGTAAATATCACATTGGATAGTTTGAAATTTAATGCTTTGGTCCAGTTGCTTTGACGGGATAGGATTTCATAACTTGTATCCCGTAAGCCTCTTTTCACAGAGTCCAGAAATTTGTTACTCCATACAAAACTCATTCTTTTATTGTAAAACTATCTTTGCCATAATATTGTGTTTGTGTATATCATTTGTTGAAATGTATCTTATTTTTGTGGTGGGCACAGCCCATAAATTTTTTTTTCTCAATTGTATATTATACCTTCACTCCACCTCCCATAAGTCTCATTTAGGAAACCATATGTTGATTTATTCCTTCCATATTGCTGCAGACTCTAAATGGCAGTATCTATTTTCCACTTTAGCATTTCCCACTACATCTCCAAAATCAATGTCCAGCATAGCTCTTACCTTTTTGTATTTTACTGGTGAGTTTTAATGCTAAGTTTATAATGATATTGGTAAACATCAGGAGCTGGTGGATGACCCACGATCTCGCAAGGCACAGTTCATGATGAATCACCTTATGTCTGAGCACCGAGCAGCTTTGTCTCAGCGTCTCACACAGCAACGCTTCAAAACTCCAGATGCTGTACCTGATGATGAGCTCCAGTTATTGAACAGTTTGGAGAATTCACAACTAAATTCTCTTCCACCAGAAGTCGTGCAGCAGGTAATTTATCCCTCATTTTTCATTTTGTTGATAATGACAGATGCTCTTGATTAGATTGCAAATATGAGTGTTTTGTAGCTGCAGAAGATTTCTGTGTAATGATTCACAATACCTGAACAAGATCTTTAGAATGCTGCTTATACCTCATCTGTCATATCCTGTCACAAAGCAGGTTTTTTTCGAACAAATTTCCTTACAGCTTAACCTTTATATATTCTTGCTCATGCCTCCTTTTGTCATTGTTTAATGCAACTTCTTCACACTTTTCTCTGCACATTACATTTGGTTTTTACTTGTATGTAATCTGAATAACTTTGCAGTGTTAGGTATTATTTCATTGCTTATTCATACCACATGCCTATAGTTTTTCTTTTTTTTCATTGGAGGCTCCAGTCATAGACAAAAGTCCACTTCAGGGGCAGCCCTCAATTGAAATATAGTGAGGTTAAAGAAAGGGAAAGAGAAAAGACAAGGGAAAGTATATGATCTTAGTTATATTGACTGTCTTTTTTTTAATTTTTCATCAAATTTCTCTTGTCATTAATCACAATCTGTCCTCTTTTCCCAACATGTTTTCTTGAAAATTGTTCTGTTTACATGTACTTTTCAAATCTGCTTAATCTTCTATCGTTATGCTCCTCATTTTGAATTCTCTTGTAAATTTGGAAAAGATTTCATGGTTGGGTAGACATAACCTATTGCAGTTGGATGCTTCTAAAGCCCAATTTCTTTCAGGTTGGAAATTTATTTTTCAAAACTAGGATTCTTAGCCCCATACTATAGGCTAGCTAAAGGACAACGACCATGGAGAAGGCATCCCTCTTGATAGTCTGCACAGTTGTGTCTGGTGGCATTTTGGGTGGTTGGAGTGCTACTTTATAGAATTGAGAAAGCAGAAGTTGAGAGTATATGCCAGAAAAAAGATGGTGCTCTGCAAGCATCAGTGAATAGGATTTAAGTGTAGAGTATATAAGAATTATTTGAAAGACTGTCAGCACTCTTTCATTGATGAATATGAACTTGGTACCTGTCATTGGCTGATGTTTAAAGTTCGTATGATATTATGTGTCCAGTGGAAATACCCTTCATCCTACATTGCATCCCTTAACCATGATTTTTTTTTAAAATCTGCAGATTTGTTCATGAAATTTTACGAACACTGTGTTATTTAGTTGATATATCTGAATCCAGCATATCCAGGTTTGAGTGAGTTGAGAATTTTAGCTGTGATTACAGTGTATTGAAATTTATGCTTATTTCATTCATATGGTACAAAATCTAAGAAAATTTATGTTAATACTTCGCTTAAAGAAATCACTTTTGTTTATATATATTTGCAGTTATTCATTACAAATTTGAAGTGTCATTCATTTGATTGAAAGAGAGAAATTAAAGTACTTGTTGTTGCAGGTTCGTGAAATCTTGGCCCTAGAGCAGCATGGCAATAGCAGTGCATGGGAGGAAGTAACATTGTCTATCAGTGACCTTCTTAGTGCTGATTCAGATCCAGATCAAGATTGTCAGATAATTTCTCCGCCACCCCGTGACCCCACTTCCACCATTACTATCCATGATTCAGATTCAGAGATGGAAGATCTTATCCAGGGTGATGGTGACAGTGAACATGATGAGGATGACCATGAACGAGGGGAAAGAGAGGAGGAGGAGGAGGAGGAAGATGAGGAGGAGGAGGACCATGAGGATAGAGAGAGTGATCATGAAGATGATGACCAAGAAGATGAGGAACATGAAGAGGAAGAGGAGGAGGAGGAAGAAGAAGAGGAAGAGGAGGTGCAGCAACATCAGGTTCCTTCATCTATGGAAAGTACTGACACAAATAAGACAAGAGGTTCCATAAGTAAACAAGAAGCACCCACACCACCTACTGGGACTAAACCCACAAACCCTATACAGATGTTATCTCAAATTCCTGTGGAGGTGCCACTCTGTGTAATGGAAACCTTAGGTGGTGATCCTAGCAATACTAGAGACCTAAGCAATCAGGTGTCTGATACAACAGTGAATTTGATGGCTACTAATCAGCCACCTTTAAATAATCAGAGGCCAACAGCTGATAACATCTCAGTACCTGGACCCAGTTCACTCTTACTAGCTCCAACAAGACTAAAGGTAAGATGATAGTATTCTCTACAGTTACCATTTGATACAGGAAGAAGGAAATATATAGATATTTTGTGAGAGTTTTTTTTAATTTTTTTGTCTTCTCCACCTTGCCTCTCACATGTAGGACATTATTCCATCACTCTCTGTATTCATTTATCAGTCTCTGGACATGTTCTTTTTAGCACAGTAATTTAAGAACAGTTCTTAATAAGATTTTCATAGTTATCCCCTAGTAGAGGTGACAAGTTGCCTAAATTTACATATTAGGAAAACCAATATTTTTCCAGTTGCTGTAACTCAACAATGCTAATTGATTAGAAGTTTAGATTTATGAAGGAAATGTGTTAGGCAAAAACAGATATAGCAGTATGGAGTTGTTTGCAGATTAAAGAATTATTAATGTGATTTTCTTTAAGTCCCAGTAAGTAATTCAGGAGATCAGGCAACACAAGTGCCTTTTTATTTACTTATGTTGTCACAGTAGGAGGTATCAAAGCAGGACAGAGAGATGGATGAAAGTTTTGTTAAAATGCATAGAAATGTGTAGAATTACGGAGACATTATGTAAGTTTTGAGCTAGCAAACTTTTTTATACATTGTGGTACAGTCAGTGTATCACCTTCAGGTGAAGGAGGAACGTCCATCCCCAATAAGTGAATGTGGCCTCTGCATGCACAATCCTCGGACACCCCACACCTCTGAATGTGTTTACCCCTATGGTTTGGCTCCTCCATCTCCTGTGGCACTGATGCCTGGGCCACCACGACCCCTGGGTACCACACCACCTCAAAGACCAGTTCCCCAGTTGCCTACTACTCAACAACCACCTGCCGTCCCACTCTCATCGTCACATTACCAGAGGTCTATCAAACAGGAGAAGCTTGATGGTTAGTTCTACTTAATTGATTGTAGCTGTAATCACCAGTATATTATATTAAGAAGGAAAATCTCATTTGAATATTTATGATTTCATAGTTTTTTTGGCTTAATTTTGCTACACTGCTTGCATTTTCCTTTACAAGGTTTAGATTTAAGCTCTTTTGATGTGTCTTTTTTGTTAGAATTATTTTCCTTTTTTCCTCACTTTGTAGCATATTATAGCAGTTTATTTCTTACAAATACATTACCCTTGAACTTTGAAATACCTTTGTATCTTACATTGTAGAACAACTAATGTAAGATCATACAACTTTGTATGAGACAGCTATGTTCTTGTATCACATGATTAATTTTTACTGTGTACTTACATGCTTGAATCTTTAATTTATTTGAATGATAACATTTGTTGTTAGCATGAAAGTTAATCTATCACAGGGAATTGGGCATTCCAATGCTTTGTGAGCCTGAAGGGCAGTGGTTAGGAATATTAGAGTCAAAAAATTACTTAAAAGATGCTTCCCGGATACATTAACTTCACATATTTGTTTTTGAAAGATTCTGTGTGGAAAAGATTTAAGCAAAAATTTTATATTATGCTAGAGTTGGTATGATTAGTTATTGAAAGTATTTGTTTCATCAACAGAATCATATCTGAAGTACGAACATGTGAAAAGGCCATCCTCAGAAGAGCGTCCAAAGAACCCTGCTCCTCCTGACACTCTTCCCCTCCCACCCTCAGCACAAGGACTTCATCCCCCACCACATCCAAGGCCCTTGATATTTTCTCCAGACAATGATTTTCCTGACCCACCTCGCCCACCGCCACCTCCACCTCCTCAATTTAGCCCTCGTATTAAGTTAGAACGACATACTCCAGTTCAGTTTATGTGCTGCTGCATGAGGAATGAGTGTGAGCGTAGCAGCACCCATAGTGCAGAAATGCGACCACCATCACACCGCAATGGAGCCACTCCACAACCAACAGAGAGACGGCCAACACCTCACCTGTACAAAATGGAACCACCGTCCCCATGTGCCTCTCGGGCCAGAACCCCACACCAGAGTCTTCCTGGTCACTTTGCACCACCAGCTTCACCTCGTTCTCTTAGCAATACTGTGACAGCTGAAACAAGAGTTACTGTTGGTGTGCAGACAGAAAAGGAACGCCCTGTTATAGCATGTGACCCAGGCTATAATAACAACATTAACAGTAAAAGACATTATATTCCTAACTTAAGTTTAGCCAGAAGTGTAACACCTTTAGCAACTATTAAGATAGATCAAAGCACTAGTACAGATGATTTAGGTGGAGCTTGGGAACACCAGCAACGTGGTAAAAGTCGTGTTAAAGGATGGTGGTGGCATCGAACAGGACGTCCTAGAAATCACCTCAGCCAACTAACATCTATATCAAATTCTCTTAGTGATTTTGAATTCAGTCAGGATACCACTGTTGCATTACAGCAAATGATGGTTTTCAGTGAACAAGAAACAGAATTTGTTCGGCATTTAGAGAACATCGATCAAGAAATTCATGAATTGATGCGAGAGAAAAGACGCATGACGGAGGAATTAGGACGTTTACAACATCTCCGAATGGGTAAGTTACAGCAGCTTGTGCGACAAGGTGGTTCTAGTGGTGGGATAGCCGGAGCTATGGTTTCTAGAGGAGAACCTCCTTCTCTGCGAGGACCATGCAATGACAGAACATCACGAACGTGTCATCAAGACTCCAGTTCAGATGGTGGTGATCCTATGGATACCAGTAACACAACTACTACTTACAATGTAGAAAATATTTCAGTACGGTATGGATTGTCAAAGGAAGATGTTTGTGTGCAGTCCACGACAGATAATGCCTCAGTTGTTTCCTCTTCTCAAGAAAAAGGTCCAAGAGTTCGTTCTTTCAGTTTCTCTCATACATCCTCCAATGATTCAAGTAATGAATCTCAAACTATAAGAAGACAGAGATGTACATCCACTTGCCATTCACCAGGTAAAAGTTTGAAGTCTAAGGAAACATATCAGATTACTTATCTTGGACCTATTAACCCTAATGAAGAATTTTATCAACAAATAGCAAGTAACATTCATAAACTGCAACAGTCCATATCAAATACTGATTCAGAAACGGACAATGATGCAAAAGCATTAGAAGTCCCTGTTGAAAGCTCTGAGGCTAATGCATTCTACAAAGATGATGTAAGAGAGGCCACAAGCAGAAATAGGAGCAACTCTCTCTCAAGTTCAGCTGAAGGCGACGTTGAAAGTGAAGTACCAGTTGATCGTGATGAAGAGGAGGAAGAGAGAATATCAAGAACTAGACTTAAGTTGTCTACTGGTGATGGAGAAGCTGTTGTTGATTCTTCTGAACAGCATGATGTTAAATTAGATAATGAATCTTCCCAAGGAGATAGTGAAGACTTGTCTATACTAAGGCCTGAAGAAGAGGAAAGTAGATCCATAAATGCACAAGTTAGTAGTAGGCAAATGGAGGTTGAAGAAATTAAGAGAGAAGGAGAAGAACTAGAATATGCTCAGGATCCTGGTTCATCTGAACCATGTCAGGAGCCTGTGTCGTCTGAAACATTGCAGGAACCCAAATCTGCTAAGATGAACCAGAAATATGGGACTACAGAAACATGCCACGAATCTGGATCGGCAGGGTTGTGCCAAGAACCTAGTATGGTGGAAATGTCAAGGACTATTCAAGAACCTCCTCTAAGCAAAAGATGCCAGGAATCTGCTTTTGCTCAAACAAATCAAGCAACGGAAAAAGAAGGATTCTCAAACACTTCAAGAAAGAGCTGTACTTCTACATCTTCACCTGCATCATCACCAGACAGCCAGAAATCAAGAAATTCATCTGGTGAACACTGTTACAGTTTGAGGTCTCGAGGACCTCCATGTAAGATCAAGCAGAATTTGCAAGGAAGCCAAGAATTGAATAATGAAATACAAGAGGAAAATTGTGTTAAGGCTTCATTAGGGAAGAAAATTGAGAAAGTGGTGGGGGATGAAGAACATGCAGATGATGAGAGGGAGAAAGAAGATGAAGACTTTGGGAGATCGCACAAACTGGAAGAATCAGATGGTTGCACTGAAGAAAAGAAGAGGAAACGTAAACGAAAGACAAAGAGACACCGGGTGAATAAAAGAAAAAAGAAGAAATTACAGGAAAAAGGTGGAAAGAATTCACCTATTGCAATGAATGCTAAAAGAAAATTTCCAGTAACTCCAGCATCAATGTCATCATCTCAGAGTTCCCTTCCCCTGACAGAAAAAGATATCAAAAGTAGTATAGATACTGATGAAGTGATGGACAGTTCAGGAGATGAACGTGCATTTGTAAACCCTCCATCCCATGGTTGTGCAGTATTGGATATTAAGGTAAAGTATTTAATGATTAATTTGTGTGCAATATTTAACCATAGGCCATCCACTGAAAATTGATGCATTCCAGTTTGCCTTTTTTTTTTCTTCAGCTAGTTTTACAAACACCTTAATCATATGTT
Organism: Panulirus versicolor; assembly: GCA_032361705.1. Taxonomy (NCBI): domain Eukaryota; kingdom Metazoa; phylum Arthropoda; class Malacostraca; order Decapoda; family Palinuridae; genus Panulirus; species Panulirus versicolor. The sequence goes on along the minus strand of JAUUDZ010412408.1, from coordinate 13,331 downwards.
AGTTAGCCTTTGACACATTATTAGCACTGCTGAAGTCTTTTATGATAAAACACCAGAAGATATCATCTTGCTTCATATCTCTTTGTTCGGTAAGTATCATGCTGCAACTAAGATTACATTACATTTTCTTATGGGCTGATGTTTGTTCAGTTGCTTTGTCCTTTTTTTCAGAATTCAGTTGAATATAGACTTTGTCTATTCATTGATGATTTGTAAGCAGTTGCGAAACTGTAGAATGTCTTGAGGGACTGCAAAATAATCTGCCTGCATTAGGTAAATGTAATCCAATCTCCTACAGAAATGGAATGTACCACAAATGCGTTACAATTCTTCCTCCGATCAGTTGAGAACTCCTTCTTCTGAGTTAGCAGACTCCTTGAGTCACAAAACTGTTCCTGCTGATAATTGTAGTTATATCCAGTACTGATGGACCATTTCTTAAAGATTATATTTGTTAGCCTTGTACTGTATACATTTAAAAGTAAAGGACCAGTAAATGCTGTGAAATTCTGACATCTTAACATTTTCAGTCATTTGAGTCTCTTTATGCACCAAGTGCCTGCATTGTATAAAGTCTCATGGTATTGGTATTCATAAAAGAATTTATGTAGTAAACAGAAATTATGCAAGACATTGTATGGAAGGGGGCTCTATGACAGTACAATTAAAGGGGATGCAAGGGAGGCATGTAAGGACAGGAGACTCTTTTGCCTTGGCCTTTCTGTTGATGGGAGTGCCTGGAGGGAAGGGGCATCAGAGATATAGATAGATAGTAAACATTTGCCTAACTAAGACCATTATTTAAACTGTTAACTATGTTTTGGAGGACGACTTTGTGATTGAAAGGAGAAAAGGAAATTTATGAGCTGGTGTTTATATTTAAATTGATTACATTAATGGACTTAATAAATCACCTTGGGTAATTAGGCATACTAAAATGAACAGTATTTGTTTTTCTTTTTGGCCTATCCTGTGTATGTTTTTTGTTTTTAAAGCAAGCAAAGTGACTGTGTAAGGAAGACCAAAATTAGAT
>JAUUDZ010412408.1:0-12288 GCA_032361705.1 Panulirus versicolor | reverse complement strand
TAGATAGAAGGAACAGTATGTCATTTTGAGTGGAAGGCATTGTTTACAAGCAAAAGTATGATGTGATATGTTTTTTCCTTACTCTGAGTTCAGTTTCTCTTTAGTTTCAAATGTTTAATATGTATTGATGAAATTTATTAAGTTTTATATATGTTTATCATAATTTAATTTCCAATATCATGTGATGGGGTCTGTTGCATATGTCCTCTGAAATTACTCATACACGTCCTCAACCCATGCCCAGTGCATTGAAGTGAAACATCAATTTGTACAATCTTGAAAGTTTTTCTCACTTTTGTGCCTTGCTCATATAGTTGAGTCATCAAGTGAAGATTAATGTCTCCATTCCTTCCATTTCTCTGCACAAAATGCTTGAGCATTTTCATTTTAAATATCCATAGCCATAATCAGTTTTCTCACTGCATCTATCCATTTCGTTACCTATCTCCTTTTACCATAGGCAGCATTAGTCTACATCATCATCCTGTCATTTGCCATAGACTTTACATGGCCATACCTGGCACAGACTTTCATTCTTGTACCTTCCTATTAAATTCTTTGCTCCACATATCCTACTCACATTCTGTCTTATCTGTCTGTATCTTTGATGCCCATTCTCTCCAGGAACTCTCTCAAGATGACACGGCAGAAGAGTCCCCATAGCTGGTGAACTCCAGTGCCATTTATTCTTATTTATATTTATCTTCATAAGTCTAATTAAGTACAAATTAGACCTCTTCTGACTCGCATGAACTAGGTTTCATATCCATATATCAGAGGTGGGACAGGTATTCCATTGTGTAAGTTCTTGTACTCTGCACTATGCCTTTTCCCAATCAGTAGAGCTTTTAGTGCATCTACAATTTTCTCCCTTTCATCAATACTTTCAGCTGACCTTTATTCCTAGGTATATGAATTCTTGCACTTGCATTCTGTTTGACTTCTGCAGATTTGCAAAGTAAATTTGAACACAAGGCATATCAGCAGGTAATGAATAACACTTTGTGCCATTAATCCTATAATGTGAATATTTGATTTGGTGTAGAATAATTAGATAATGTTTAATGCTGTGGAATATTGAATTAAGCAATACAGTAATATTGCTCATTCTAATGGCAGAAGCATAAGGTGGTCTAGCCTGACTATGTAAAATAATATATTTTTGTTACGTCTTTTTGTAACCTAGATTACAATATATTGATATTGATCAGAGATATGAATTTTACAATATTTGATATATGTTTGAGTGTCTTTACCCGTATGACTTGAGAATTTTCACTTGATCTGTTTACATCTTTATATTATTAATGTTCTCTGATGTTCCTCTCTGCTAACTAAGTCTTCCAGCAGAGATAATGAAAAAACATCTCCCCTCTCTCCATATAGCTCCCACACCAGATATTTGTAGCACCTTCCACAATGTTTCACTGTCAAGCCTATCATGTGGTTTCTCTTGGTGTGTGCATACTACATACAGATCCTTGCCTTTCTCCAAGTATTTTTCACACCAGATCTTCAAAGTAAACATCTGATCCACACACCCTAGACCACTCATGAAGCCATCCATATTGCTTTCCTGCAACCAATTGCTCTGTGTATACCACCCCCTTTCCAAAGGTCTTTTAAGGATATAGATGAATAAGTATATTTATGCCATTTGAATTTCCATGTCATTGGAGAATGTAATAACTAAGTCAAGTGATGGGCTTGCAAGATGCTATAGCATGAATCTAGCATGAATATTTGGGATGTAGACGAATAACTATAAACACACCATTTGGGTTCACAGGTTATTGGAGACTTTGTGATAACTGCATCAAGTGACGGGACTGCAAGATGTTATGACATGGCCTCAGGTCGTGTTATGACCACTTATGTTGATCATACTGACATAGTAACTTGTGTTGGGGCAGTTGGCAAACCTGACTTTGCTTCAGATGCACCAGAATTTCAGGTTGTAACTGGATCAGCAGATAAAACAATTTGCATATTCAATGGCAAGGTAATCCAGTTTTTGCCTTTGTGCTCTTTAGTTGCAACTTTTGTTCTATATATGTTTATGTTAATGGAGATTAAAATATGTTATTTATTTATTTTTTATTAACAAGACTTTATCTCCATCTTTAATCTTATTTAATAATATGAATGTCTCAATTCTGCTTTATTCTAGACTGGCATAGTAAAGCAACGCTGTGAGGTTGGTGAGGGCGTGCGTTGTCTAGACATATCTTGGGGCCATCTCTTCCTGGGGACTGAAGGTGGTTGTGGAGCAAGATGGAATTTTAAGGTAAAGTCATTATTAAAGTTGGATTCTTTTCAAATTGTGAATAGGGCTGCCTTCAAGAAATGATTGATTATTTATTTGATGGGTTTTCTGTAATAAGTAGTGAAGCAACATGAAGCAGTAATTGATTACTCCATAGGACAAAGGAGTAACAGAAATGGTGCAGTACTGTGGCAAGGCAGTAACAAGCTTGAAAGCCATGACTGAGGGGGGTCGCCGTGTGCTGCTTGTTGCTGCTAAAACTACACCACTAATGATCAGAGATGCTATGTCTGGTAAGGCTCTTTTGTCTTGTATATATGAGTTATTTAGTGTCAATGGAATATTTAAGAAAACAGAGAATTGTAGATAGGTGCATACAGAAAATTTTTATCTATATATATATATATATATATATATATATATATATATATATATGATAAGGGGAAACAAGATTTGATTTAAAGAACTTTTTTCTACATTGTGATCAACTTTCTGCGAATCACATAATTTAAGGGTTGAATAGGGGATATAGTCAAAAGATTCAGTCATACAGTGCACAGAAAAGTTCTGCAAGAAATCATGGATTAGCATTCAAAAGTAACTGAAAATATAAAGAGAGTTGACTCATGGTCTGATGCTGGCTTCACCATCCATACCACAAAGGCAGTGTATGAGATAATCTGTCAATATTATTCAGTCCTTGTATGCTCTGTTTTGTAGTTTGATTTAACATTTTCTGTAACATTACAGTTTCACTTAATTTAGGTGTACACAGTACAATTTGAATCACTTTCCTCAGGATTAGAAATATTATAAGCATTTTATTTATTATTGGTATTAACTATGTTATATTAGTATTTATCATGACATGTAAGTAAAACATTACCGAAAATAAAAAGCTTTGTATATGATATTAGGGTTGTGTAGCAATAAGGTTCAACATTGTGTATATTAGGGTTGTATAGCAAGAAAGTTCAACATTATATTCCTATGTATATTATGTTTACTGTTTTATGCCTTATGATTACATACGTGAAATGATATAACTGATTATATTTGTCTCTGTAGGTCTGTTTCTGCGAACCCTTGAGCACATACAGCTGACAGTTTATGCCACAGTGACTCATGGAGGACTTCTGTACACTGGTGGCTCTAACAAAGCCATTGTGTACTATGATTTTACGGTTAGTTTTTCACCTTCATCTCCAGTCAATAAAAGCTACCAATAGTTTCGTCATTATTTTTTAGTGCCTGTCAGATTATCAGCTGGTGGAAATTACACAAAACAAGGCACTCAGAACAGTCATTGGCTGTCATGCAGCCACTAGCATTCTTCATCTGCACAATGAAACAAAAATAATTCTCGTGCAATCTCGCTGCAGTGTGCTGAAAATGCTAGATAATGAAAGTACTCAAGTTTAAGTATATTTAGTTTAGCCCAAGAAGTCATAAGTCTCTCTTAACATTATGGTAAAGCCTTTTTCTTATAAGAGTTATCTCTGATGATGGGAAAGGGAAAGTTAAGAACATTAATTAAGTGTGCATTTCCTTTTCTTGTTTTTTTGCACCAGTAACTTTTTCCATATCTTTGTACATTATCTCCTTTGATTTAGTGATAGTCTTATCTTTAAATCCTGTTTCTTTGTTGTCAGTCATGAAGGAAACTTTTTTCAGACGGGTAATAGTCGAGGACACATATCTAGTGAGGCCGATGTGTCATGTCTCACCATCTACAAAGGTCGCTTAATTGCTACTTGTTATGATGGACTCGTCCGAATATTTTGTTTGGCTGTATGTAAACTCTTTGTTTGAATTTATGTTTTGGAAATAATCTTTGAAAATTTGTTGTAGTTGGTCATTCATTGATTAATAGAGATAAAGTTTAAGAGAGTATAATGTACTGTCCCATTATACACCTTTTTTGTAATAAGTTGTTAATTCAGTATTAGTTTAACATCACAGTAATGAGTTGTTAATTCAGTATTAATTTAACATCACATACCTTTGTGATTTTTATTTGTATTGTTATCATATTCGTCTTTTCCACTTATATTAGTTATTCATTATGAATTATATATTTTTCACAGACTGGCCAGCTTCTTCAGAGAATACCAGTGGAAGCTACAAATAGAATGTTTATTTGCTCAGCATTATATAAAGACAGAGTAAGTAATATTGTAGGTATGCACATTTTTAATGTATCTCATGGTGTGTTCATAGATTTGCCTTTTTAGAATATTTAAGTATTCCTGTGCCTTCATTAATGTGTTAGAATAAATCTCACATCTTTAAGTCTTTACCATACCCTCTAAACATTTCACTTGGTATGACTTTTAAGATAAGGCAAGACAGATGAGACTACATACCTCTCTATTGAGTATCATTAACATTTCGAATTTCCAGATAAATCATTTGCATACAGGTATGCATCTTTTTGGGGAATTAACTCTTAAGAGTTAGCGTCCCCAGTCAAACCATGCACACTGGTAGAGGGCAGGGGTATCTAATACCATATATTTGTTCATGATGCTGCCTTACCAAAGCAGGAAAGGCAGTTAGGTCTAGAAAATCATGAACCATTAATTAAACCCCTATGATTTCACCATATCAAACTTTTCTTCTTTCAAATCTACATTACACATCCCAAGTCTTCTTGAATTGTAGAAAATGTGTTGCTAAAGCTTGAAATATTATCTAAAGAAACAGGCATGTCTGATTGCCTGTTAGATGAAAAAGTATACAAAAGTTTTATAATTATTATCTGATGTTATTTTTCAGTTACTGGTGGGAAACAAGAAGGGAGAGGTAGTGGGTTGTCATCTGCCTCAGCTAAACAGTCAACCTGCCCAGTAAACTCATGACTGAAGCTGTCTGGCATTCCTTAGCGGTGGAGGCCCAGCAAGTTGGAGAAGCAACAGCCAACTTGGAGGTCTGGCTTCCACTCAAGTTGGAAACAGGACAAAATTATTATTTCTCCTACGAAGAATTGGTGCTCAGAAGATTAAGTAGAATATTAGTTCAAAGTTAATTATGTTTTTGAAAAGTTTAACCTCTAGATTGCTGCCTTTTGGGTGGTGTACATAAAGTATTCTGAAGTGTAGACTTTTCAGTCTGGCTCAATCTTGCTCACTATTGACAGACATGTGTGCTCCAATTTTATGTCCATCCAAATACTAATGATTTTATTCCCCCAAGTGGTGGATTCTTAATAAGCACATTCTTCTGTAAAGTCTTACGATACACTAGATGAAGAGAAGTCTTTCAGCAAGATGAATCATTGTGCTTGTAAAGACTAAAGTTATTTTAATTATGTAACCCACAACACAAAAGGCGATATTTTTAAAGTGAGAACCCAGCTTTGCAGTTTGTAGTAGTATCAGCACCTGTCGTTATTAGTTCTTACCGACCTTCATGTGGTGAGGTTTGGGATTTCCGTAAACAAAAAATACTTTGAAACCTTGTCCTATGATGTCTTTCATAAGTGAATTTGTAGATCTCTGTGTTTTATACACTAATACAGAAATTTATCCTCTTTGGTGGTGTATACTGTAAGAAAACATTTCTTTTTAATATAGAACTTTGTTATTTGTTATTGTTTTTACAGGCTATTCATGTCCTGGTCTTTTGCACTCGAGCACAAAATGTTTATGTGATAGTGGGCTGTATTCAGGAAATACTTTGCAAGTGCATTCACATCACTATGTAAGCAACTGATGTAGAGTTTTGTTTAACACTCAGGATGCTTACATTCTAAAGATTTTTATGAATTCTGTAAAGTTACAAGATGTTAACATAGCAGGATTGTATATGTAACCCAGAAATGCATTTTAAATGCATCAGTTGCTATAACAATGTAGGGAGTGCATACTTTAACCAAGTCTTTCCTGAAAACGGCTCGTAAATAGCTAGTCAGGCTCTTCAAAAAATGGCCATTCTCTTTTTCTTTTACTTTTAAATGATTATTTTTTCAAGAGTATAAGAATATTAGTGTTTTGCTCATACAGATCTCAAACATTTGTTGTCAGATTTTAATGTTTATCACATACTTGCTGTTTATACAAAGTAAAAAATCAGAACTAAATAATTGTTTCTTTAATGACTGCATGTATCAGCAGAGCCACATCTACTTTCACAGGTTTCATAATCATAATTTAGCTTTGGCACTCTCAGAGCAAAAGGATGTTTTAATCAAATATTGAGTTATTATTTTTTTCCAGGTGTAAAAGTGGGTAAGGTTAAGAGGAAGGACAAGAGCAAAGGATGTGGCACTCCTGATGAAGGAGCTCTTGGACTTTTTTAGAGTGCAAGGAATCAAGTTCAAGACTGATGTAGATTAGAATTAAGGCAGACTATGAGAGGTGGGTGATTGTCAGTGCTCATGCTCCTGGTAGTGGTTTTTGGGAGGAGTTGAATGAGTTCCTTGGCAGTTTCAATGAATGGGAATGAATCTTTAGAGGCAGAGAATCTGAATGTAACAAAAGCGGATGATGAGGCAGGTCAGAGTAAAATTGCAGGGTATTAGGTGTCTATCTATCTGTATCTCTGATGCCCGTTCCCTTAGCACTGACTACATGTACCAAATGTTACCACTGACTACTACCTAATGCTCCCACATCTTCCTACCCACTACTACCTAATGCTCCTACCTACTACTTCTATCTATTGCTCCTGAAATTTTGCCAAAAGAGAGGAGTTGCACATTATAACAAAGACAAAAGGATTCATAGAACAAAGGGAAATCGTACACTTATTTCCAAATGTAAGAAAACAGTGACAGCAAGATTGGTAAGAAATGCACAGTTGCAATCCATTTTTGTATTATATTTGAAATATAAATCAGTAAAAATATTGTCACGTGTGAAAGATGATATTGCATCAGGAAGTTTATCTTCTTATTTAAGACCCTATTGCTAGCAAATTTATTTTCCATTATTAAAAGCTCTTACTAATTTCAGTAATATATTCATTTAACAAACAAAATATAGCATTATATTTTCACGTGGAAATAAATGATTTCACAAGTAAAAAATGTTGGTAGCAACTTCAGTCTCATATGCAATCAATTTTTTCAAATGCAAAAAAACAACTAAAATTATTTTCTTGTTGAAAACACATAAATGATTATGTATATAACAAATTTACTTTCAAACTTATTAAGGTAATTTCTATTATAAAAGAAAATTTGCTACTAAAATCACTTACAAATTCAGTTGCAAATTTTTCAACTAAAAAATCATGCTTAACATTACATGACAGCTGGAGAATGGATTCCAGTGAATGGGGCCTTACTTCATCTGCTCCTGCTACTAATTCAGTAATGTGAGAAACAGCATAACCTTATGAAAAACTTAAATACGAAAACTTGTCAATACAATCCAAAGAATACCTTATCTTAATTACTTTAAGTGCAAATTAGTTTCTTAGTTTTATAAATATGAAGACGTAGCATATTATTTGATGAATTTACAGTAATTGTCCTTTTACTTGTGAAAAATTACAAACAGTAAGCTTACTTAAGATATAAATTTTTTTGTTTAAACTTTTTATATTTTTGATTTTACATTTATATTTTTTTCTTTTTAAGAAAATTTTACACATAGTTTAAAAGTTTGGGTGGCTGTACCGGATTGCACCGGGTCAGAAGCTGTAAGGTCCAGGGTCAAATTGGAAGAGGATCAGTTTTGGCCTCTTCCTACTCATGATCAATTTTCGTCTCTTCCTACTCATGATCAATTTTCGCCTCTTCCAACTCATGATCAATTTTCGCCTCTTCTTCAAGATCATTCATGACCTCTTCTGTTTCCTGAAGAGAGAATGGGGGAACACGAGAAATTACCAGTTTTCACAGTGAACATGTTAGTACTATCTAGAGGCAATGTGCATGTAACGTATAGAAGAATTCAGTATCAAAACTTAAGATCTAATTAAGTTTATAGGACCCGAAACAGGTGGCTCTTTTTAGGATAATGAATAATGCTAGATAGCTATGCATTTTCCAAGGTAAAGCTCCTTGGGTAGAGTATGAGTTTGTGATTCAGTATAAACAATATGTGGAAGATCAGTTAGTCAGTATTGTAAATGGTTCTCTCAGATTCTCACTTATTTTTAATGGTGTATTGAAACCACAGCATAATGGCCAGACAGTAAGAAGATTTTAACTCACCTTTTCCTCATTGTCGTGTGAATTTTCACAAGATGAAGAATCTCCTAAATCCAGAGGAGATACGGCATCAGAGAGTGAAGATGTGGTTGATGATGAATCACTAGCTTGTGACAAGGAAGCTGAGAGAGGCTGGGCACAGGGATGGTCTGAGCTAGGCCACATGGGAGACTGAGACGATAGTGATGGTGTCTCAGATGATGACACAGTGGAGCGTCCAGGCCTCTTCCCTATTACCAACCTGAAACATTCATATATATATTAATGTTAGCACATGGAAAGAATGTAAGGCTGGGTTTTATAAAGTGTATGATGGTACAATTAAAGGGGTTAGTGTGAGAGACCAACTGTGACTAAGGCAAATAAAATGAAAGAATACATGGAATGGTGTATGCTAAGGGAGGGGTAAGGATAGGGGTAAGGAATCTTTTGCCTTGGCCATCCCCTCGATGGGAGTTCCCGGAAGGATCAGGCGTCAAAGATAGGCACATATGAGTTAGCCATTTTCCACACAAGTGAGCTAGCATCAAGAACAGATGACAGCCTTAGAGGAAAAATTCCTTACTTGGCACCATGCTATGATCCTTCTTTCTGGAAAGTAATATAAGAGGGATTTCAAACCCCACACTCCCACCCATCAAAGTTGCCCTCTTCCAACGCAGGGAATACATAGGCAGTATACTCTCCCCTGTTCTATAGGTACTACGACGTAGTGGTATGAACATTACAGGTAAAGTTATTTGATATGAGCCTCTTGGGAACACATCACTAGAGTTGCCCTATGCCAGTGGTCTGTTAAGGGGGAGGCGTTAAATGCTTAGAGGCGGCACTGAAGTTCACCAGTTCTAGTTAAGCAATATGTCAACCTTGAATGGCAGGATAAAGTCAACATCAACTCACATGTCTTGGTTAGAGAGGTGGTTATCGTCTTCTGGGCAATATTCACTTTCTGCTCCCGCGGCTCGAAACTCGGCGAGGATGCTGTCGACGCCTGGAACCGTAAACACCCTTTAATGAACACGGTTTGGCAGAGAATAAACAAAATATAATTTCAAAGAGGAAAAATTTTCCTCGACCTTCTAATGATATTGAACACAGGATACTTACTTTGAGTAGGAGCTATTTCGAAAGGTTCCATCTCTCGTGGTGGCGTTGGCGAAGGTGGCGGCGGCGGTGGAGGAATCCAGAGCAAAGAACTCGTCGGCAGAAAGGGAATACTGGAGATGGAGAGTGTTGACATTATAAGCATATGAAGCGGTGAGGCGGGCGCCCTTCTCATCGCATGAGGTGGGGACACCTCTGTGGGCGACGCACGATGTCGTAGCGGTGGTGGTTGGGGCACTACCGATGAACACCAGTAGCTTGCACGCGGATTTGTATGTGGTGAGGTTGTCCAGCTTCTGAGGGGTTCGGTGCTCGCTGCGAAGACCGAGAGACATTGTCTTAAAAGTGATCAAGATTTATACAAAGTACATAGCGTTAGCCGCTGCGAGGCAAGCAACACATTCTGAATTATTGTTCAAGTTTTACCGGACTGTGTGGTCAAGAGGTTACACTGTCTGTGAAAAAAAAACATCGCAAAACCTAACGGTAAGTGCATATACCCCCACAGAAGTCGACCTTGAGGAAGAAACATATAATTCTCCCTCACCTGTGATAAGTACACATACTCCCACACATGACGGCCTCGAGGAAGAAATATAACTCGCCCTCACCTGAAGCCATCGTTCCGTTGGGCATCTGCTGATACCAGAGATCGTAGGGCGGAGGTGCTCCCGCGCCTGAATCCAACTCCGCGTCAGACTCGTCCCAACTCGACGGAGGCGTAGGTATGTTCCTGTCGTCCATGGCGAAGATTCACGAACTGTTGACGTTCCCAGAAGAACTGGTCATTTATATACCCCAAAACCTCCTCCCAGGTCACCTGGTCACCTCCTTCTCCAGCGGCCAGCAGAAGCCAATAGGAGGCGCCTCACGTGCTGTCAGCCAATAGGAAAACTAGACCTGTTTCTTTTTTTTCTTTTTATTAATCTTATCCTTGCCACCATAAGTCACTGCAAGACGATACCAAAAATATATTATTAATTAAATCAGTTAAGCAAAAGCGTTGCAAATGATTTATATATTCAATTATCATGCATTTACGTAAATGGTCCTTATCATTTCCAGCCATAAAATAATATAATTGTGATAACGAATTAGGAATATTTATAAATATATCTATCATAATAATCTACAAGTTAAGACTAACAATATTACCATTACCTTTTTTGTTTAACAGTAGTGATAAGCATAAGGGTGATGCCCATTATTTCAAAATATAATTAAACGTAAAATTAGAGAAATATGAAATAACAGACATATAGCAAGATTGATTGACCCAGGTATAACCTCCCATCTCCCTCCTTACCTCACCTGACCTCACTTGGCCTAATACCGGGGACACACTACCTCAGCAGGGAAAACTCAGGAAATATATGTATATAAATATATATAGTGTGCGTGTGTGTAATATTAGGTAGAGCATACTGCGAATATAAGACGGGGGATTAGTTAGTTCCTATAAGGAGATATAAGTTTTATTCATATTCATAAAATTATGTTTGAGAAACTAGAGACAAAATTATTATCGTCAGCTTAAAATAGGGCAGCCAGATCCGTATGTATGTACATGTAATAAATGAGATTCATTTTGAATATTTTCATCTGTTCATGTATTTACAAATGTGGTTCGTGGTGATTAGAATAACTGAAATACAGTAAGTTATTACGTGTGTCTAGTCTTCAAGCCTAACTAAATAAATCAGAGATTCTTAGATTTGCACAATCCCTCGTTTGCTGTGCCATTAATTCTATCTATTTATTTAATGATAGCTTGATTATGCTCTTACGAATGAATTACTTAAAGATAACTTTAAATATAGATTATCTTCATGGGTTAAGTTACATTGAGACTGGATAAAAGTTAAGTTAATTCTGTATTCAATTACTTCGAATATGCTCAAAATTTTCAGTAAACAGCTATAAAAGCATAGTGTGCCCGAATCTTAGCTAAGGATTTTTCTCCTAATTTTACCTTGCTATAAAATCACTGCCGGTCATAATTTTAGCTTATAAAGCCTAGTGGAGGTCATAATTTTAGCTTATAAAGCCTAGTAGAAGTCATAATTTTAGCTTGTAAAGCCTAGTGGAGGTCTTAATTTTAGCTTATAAAACCTAGTAGATTCGTTGAAGCTATTGTTTCTATTTAAGCCTGATGCAGAATTCCTCTTCTTGGGAGAAATACTGTCATTATTATAATAGAACTGTATTAATTCTGAAGAATCACTTGGCTAGAATCCATATCATAAGTTGTAGGTTAACAACAGCCACCCAGGGAAGTACAACCATGTCCCTTAGATTAAGGAATATTGAAATAATGCATAGAACTTTCTTACACCATCCGTATCATCGTCGTTGGACTTCAATTTCTGTTTCAATGCAAAAAAAAAGTCTACCAAAGTAAATACAATGTCCCTCCCTTGCATACGCCATATACATACATCCTTTTTAACACCTGACCCTCATATTGTTTTTTATAACCCTTGTACAACTTTCGCCTTTTTCCTTGTTCAGTCGTGGCTTCGATACCTATTTATTTAATGATGGAATTTCTGATATAAAAGCATATATCCAGTGTGAATCCTAGACCTACAAATTTCATGACCACGAACAAAAATTGTCGAGCAATCCAATATCTCTTTATACGTCTGTATTTTCTAATACATTTTTTCGCTCTCGCTCAGGAGTTAGAGAAAGAGAGAGAGAGAGAGAGAGAGAGAGAGAGAGAGAGAGAGAGAGAGAGAGAGAGAGAGAGAGAGAG